>JASDQU010393902.1:0-10785 GCA_032191745.1 Picea mariana | reverse complement strand
ATATTGATCATCAGCCACTTCAGTATTTACAATCTCAAACTAAAGTACAACAAAGTAGACATTTAAGATGGATGGGATTTTTACAGCAGTTTCATCTTGTAATTAAATACAAAAAAGGGATTCATAATAAGGTAGCAGACATGTTATCGAGGCCGCCTACAAATGATTCAATCATTCTTCAGAACAGTTCATTAACACATGAAAGTTATATTGAACAATATGCTGAAGATAAAGACTTTAAGAAAGTATATGCATCACTCATACATGGTAAACAGGAAGAGAACTATTATGTGCATAATCAACTCTTGTATCATCTTAGTAAACTTTTTATTCCAGAAAAAGAGAGAGTACATGTGATTCGAGAAGCACATAGTTCATTGATTGTAGGGCATTTTGGAGTAAGTAAAACATTGTCAATATTGCAGAATCATTGTTATTGGCCTCAGATGCAAGAAACTGTAGCTAAATACATACGAGGATGTGTTATGTGTGCAACAAGTAAGCCTAGCAATAGGAAACTGGGTTTTTACACACCTCTTCCAGTTTCTTCTCGTCCCTGGGAAAGAATTTCTATGGACTTTGTAGGAGGACTACCTATGTCTAGAAAAAGGCATGATTACCTATATGTTGTTGTGGACAGATTCAACAAAATGTGTATCTTGATGCCATGTAACAAGCAGATCACTGCTGAACAAACAGCTCATCTATTTTTTCAGAATGTTTGGGTACATTTTGGGCTACCCATGTCTATTGTATCGGATCGGGATTCCCGGTTCTTGGGGGAATTTTGGTCAACATTATGGGATCTTATGGATACTAAACTGAAGAAAAGTACAACTTTTCATCCACAGACTAACGGGCAAATAGAGGTAGTGAACAGGACAGTGGTTCAATTGCTCAGGGGATATTGTAGTAAACATCCTAAACTTTGGGATGAATAGTTGTAGTACATACAACATGCTTACAACCATGCAGTTCATTTTTCCACGAAGAAATATCCTTTTGAAACTTGTTTTGGTTATCTGCCAAAAACACCTATGGACTTGTCTTTTGGCAAAGATGCAGTGGATGGACATCATGATGCAGATAAATCTTTAAAGTTCATTCAGAGAATCCAAGCAGTGCAGCAGGTAGTTCAAAAACAGTTGGAGAAGAGCCAGGTAAAGTATAAAGTCAGGCATGACAAGCATCGAGTTGATCATAAGTTTCAGGTCGGAGATCGAGTTTGGTTACACATTACCAAAGAAAGACTGAAAGGTGAAGTTAAAAAGCTTAAGCCTATCAGGTATGGTCCTTTTGAGATTCTGGAAAAGATCGGAACTAATTCTTTTCGCTTGAATTTACCTCCATATATGCAAATTTATTCAATTGTCAATGTTGAGAATCTTAAATTATATGAGCCTCCTATGATCATGGATGAAGAAACTAACATGCAGATTCCTTCAGTTGATGATATGGCACCTGAATATATGAATGAGTTGTAGGATGATGTCATTCTTGACAGAAATGTAAGGACTTCACGAAGGGGGAATGTTGAGTACCTTCGAGTGGGGCTTAAAGGAATGCATCCTAGCAAAGCGAAATGGATGGAAATAGGGAAAGTGAGGGAGCAGTACCCTCACTTACTTGCTGAATAATTTAGGCTTTTGGTGGTCCAAAATCTCTCCAATGGGGAGGAATGATCCGAATGGATTTTTCATCCTCAAGTTATATGATCCAATGGTAAAATGGTTATGGTTCTACTTTTCTCTTCACATGCTAAGCTCTTTACGATACTAAGCCTTTTTATATTGCTTGCCACACATGGTGCATTATGTTATGTTCATATATATCATACATATGATATATGGGAACGTTGCAATGTGTTTTTAAAAGGTTCATGGCAGAGTCCTTGTATAACATTTAAGCGGAGCTTTATGAGTTATATTCGTAACATGGTATATGGTGGAGCTGTGGCATATATCCATTGGTTACAAAAACAGTTGACATGGCATCTGTTTATAACCGAGTTTAAACATGTGGAAACAGTTATGGAAACATTAAAGAGATCCATTTGGTGAGCAGTGATATCCGGTATTTGGTTCGTTCTGTTATTGATATGTTTGTATATACAGCCGATTCTATGCCACGCATAACCTCCCACTTAAACTGTTCAGTAAATGTGATACTGCCATTTCTAACAGAGAACTTGCCACGACAGAGCATCTTGACTGTTTTAGAGTTCCGCTGGGAATGAAATGAAGGTATAATTTCTGTTAAAAGGAATAATTACGGCATCATTCCCGTTCTGCCATAATTCGGAGCATCCATTCTGTTCAGCAATAAGTTGAAACATTATTATACAGGGAGACTCGTATGCTATTTGAGGGAGTTTTCAACCTGTGCGCAGGAGGAGAAGTTTAACCGCTGTGGAGACATTTTGGTGAAGCACTATTGCTTGTAGAATCATCTACATTCTACTGTGGTTTTCTTATTGTTGAAAACCTTTGTAAACTTGCCAGAAATTGTAGTTTTTTAGTATTCTGCACAGTACTATTGTCTCATAGCTGCTCAGAGTCTGCTGAAGATGTTATTGTAACCATTGTGTACTAGTTTTTGAAGATTAATTGGATCGGTTCCATTGGAGAGGGACCCAGAGACATAGCCCAGTGAAGGGGGTGAACTCCGTTAACAATTTCAGTGTTTTGAGACTCTCTCTGCTGTGTTTTTTTTTTCATTCTCTGTTCTGTGTTTTCATTTCCTGTTATCTTCATTATGTACAGTGCTGCATTTTCAGATTACAGTCTTTATTTAGAAGTTGAAAGTATATTAACATGCTGAGCCTTCATAGTATTTTAAAAACAAATGCACTCAACACTTAGATCTTACGGATTAGAAAGTATAGAAGGGAGTCTTTCGACTTCGCGAGTGGTGTAGTCCCGAAACGATCTGGACCGTCCATTTGTGGGAGGACACATGGAGTGATTCAGACATTGGGAGAGAAGTCCCGAAAACAGAATTTTGGTACTTTGGTATTTCAGCTACCGGGAGTACGAGAGGACAGTGAAGATTTGATGCGCTGAGAGTCGCGGAATTCTAAAACACAAATTCCCGAAAAGTGGAGAAGGAGTATTGCTGGGAAATTTTGGCATTTCATAGATCGGAGGATCGATAAGGCAAAGGTTCTTGACATCAGGACTCAGGAAGTCCCAAAACCCAAAATTTTCATTTCAGGAAAAAGGTCGCGGTCATGCTGAGGCCGTGTGTAGGTGGAAGCTCGCGTCGGTTTCATGCTTGTGCAGGTGGAGTTTCACGAAGGACCTGTGGATCAAAGATTGAATATTCCAACAGGGAATCAAAGGAGTCGATCCGGCTCGAGGAGGTTGTTTGAAGGATCATGCGTGGACCTCGACCTGGGGGTTTGGGGGTCTGCGTCACTGGTTGTCACAATACAGCTTCAACCGGCTCCCATTTACTAAACCATCCTTCCATTCTCCATTAAGAGTCTTCAACTACATAGCTCCACCTTCTGTAACATAGGCAACCTTGAATGGCCCAAGCCAATGTGTCCTGAACTTTCTTGGATGCTTCATGAACTTGTTGTCATATAAAAGTACCAAATCTCATTGTTTAAATGTTTTTTTCTTGATATGTTTGTCATGGTAATCCTTTTCTCATTATTTTTGTACCTGCTGATGAAATCCTGCAATGAACCTATCTTCCTATAGTTCCATAAACTATAAGAGCCTATTTTGAACAGTGTTGGTGTCATCCATACCTATAAATGCTGCAATTCTTAAACTAGGAGCCAAATATTCCATAGGTACCACTGCTTCCAGGCCATAAACTAACTTGAAGGGAGTCTGCGTTGTTAACTTTTTGCAAGTAGTTTGATAAGCCCATAACACTGCTGGAATTCTCAAATCCCAATCATCTCTATTAACACTGCAGATCTTAGTTAGTGTTGTCTCCAAAATCTTATTGAAATCTTCCACTGTACCATTCACCTTTGGGTGATATGGTGTACTTTTCTAATGGTGAACTTCGAATTCCTGAGTCAAGGATTCAATAGTTTTTTTAATGAAGTGTGAACCTTGATCACTCATACGGGTCTTTGGGCATCCAAATATATTTATGATATCATCAAAGATGAACCGCGTAGTTGTAGTTTCACTGCAGTCTTTAACTGTTCTTGCTTCTTCCCATCTGGTCAAATATTTTGTAACAATGATGATATATCGAGCTCCTGTATGCTTTTCTAGTGGGTTGATAGGTCCCAAAAAGTCAATATCCCATTTCTCAAATGTTTGCAAAGTTAACTAAGGTGTTAAAGGCATCTCATCCCTTCTAGAAGGCTTCCCTACTCTTTGACATACATCACAGGCTCTGTAGTATTCCTTGGAATCCTTATGTAAAGTGGGCCACCAGAGACCAGCTATGAGAACCTTTTGCGTTGTTTCTTTTCTTGCATAATTTCCTCCTACGATGCCTTCATGTGCTTCTGCAAGAATCAATGGTCTTTCTGACTCCATAAAAAATCTTCTTAAGATCTCATCTGGTCCCATCTTATATAATTGTCTAGCTATAAGTTGAAAATCTGCAGCCCATACTACCAACTATTTCTTCTGAATAACTGTATACTCGCGAGGTGCCATTCCTGTTGACAAGAATTGGAATATCTTGACAAAGTGATCATCTACTTTCCTGATGGCCAACAATTGTGCATTTGGTAGTGTATCATCCAAACTGGTAGGTTCCTCTCCATGTTCTAACCTGGATAAGTGATCAGGTTCCTTATTCATTCTTCCTAGATTAACCACAACTTCAAAGTCATACTCCTAGAATAACAATAGCCATCTTCATATTCTTCCCCCCAACACTGGCTTGTTGACTAGGTACTTTAATGCAGAATGATCTGTAAACATATTAAAATGTCCTCCCAACAAGTAGTTTCTAAACTTCTATAGCGCATATACCATAGCTTAGCCTTCTCTTTTAGTGGTAGTATAATTCATTTCATATGTAGAAAGATTCCTGCTAGAAAAGGCTATAGGTCAGTCAATATCTCATGCACCTAGTTGTGTTAAAAATGCTCCTAATGCAATGGATGAAGCATCGAAATGAACATGGAATTCCTTACTCCAATATGCAAAAACCAAAATAAGAGCGGTGACCATTTTCTTCTTTAATGTGTCGAAGCTCTCCTGGCATTCCTCTGTCCATTGAAACTTATTATCCTTCTTTAATATATTCTCCATAGGTGTTGTTATTTGTGTGTAACCCTTAATAATTTTTTTGTAGTATCTAGTGTGTTCCAATGCAGTGTGCAGTTATTCAACCAAAGTAGGAGGAGGTAGATCAACAATGATAGCAATCTTGGATGGATCTACCAACAACCCTTGCTTACACACAATGTGTCCTAACAACACTCCAAAAGGTAAAAAGAAAATACACTTCTTCAAGTTCAGGGAAATCTGACATTGCATGCACTTATCCAACATTAATCTCAAACATTCAATATGATCTTTCAATAGACTAAAAATGGTACAGTCATCAAAGTATGCCTCCAAAAACTTATGTAAAAATTCCTTAAATGCTTCGACCACGACCCTAGAAAAGATGGCTAGTGCATTCTTCAAACCAAAAGGAATCACAGTGCACTTAAAAGAACCCAGTCTGTTGCAAATGTAGTCTTATGTCTGTCCTCCTTAGAAATTATGATATGGTGATAGCTTGCAAATCCATATGTGAATGAATAAACTTTCTGTCCTCCTACATTACCTAGAACTTCATCAGTAAAAGGTGTAGGAAATTGATCATGTAAACATGCACCATTCAATTTCCTTAGATCTACAGAGATTCTAATTTGTCCTGTCTTCTTATCTTGTACCACCATAGGGATGATCCATTCAGATTCTTTGACTGGTTCTACAATTCCTTCTTCCAACATTCTATCTAATTCAATCTTAACTTTCTGCTTGTACTTGGGATTTAGTCTGTAAGGCCTCTGCTTGACAAGCCTTGCATCTGCTTTCAAAGGAATCTTTATTTCTCCCATGGGCCCTTCAATGCCCTTCATGTCTGTGAACTTCATTGGAAACAAGTCCTTATACTCATGCAATAGTTCTGTAATCTTACCAATAGTAGCATCATCCCAATAGTCTCCAACATTTGCCAACTTAGGTGCTTGATCTATTCCAATATTAACCTTCTTAATTTTAATAGGTTGTCCAAGAAAAGGTAATTCAATCCCTGGACTTTCTATATCTCTTTGTCCTTCGGTTTCTGAAATGTTCACATTCCTAGGGTCATCATCCTCATTAGCATTAATATTATAACAACCCTATAACTGCTGAAGAGGAAGAGTCCATTCATCTTCTTCTTGTTCAAGAGGGGGGTTAGGTGCCTCCTCAAAGATCTTTTGTCTTACAATTTGTAAAGCCTGATCTATTGTGGGGTATTGACTTTCAAATAGGAACATATCTATAAAGTATGGTTCATACCATACCAATCTGTAGTGACTAGGCGCAGTTCTTCTTGAAGATACCAGTTGATAGACATAGTATCTAAGGTGATAATGAACTTATGTACCCATTGTTCTTTAGGAATGTTTCTCTAGGATTCCTCACAACTTCGCATATGGTCCTTTGGACAACTCTGACCTGTGTATCAAGCTTTGCAACCTTCAACTTGGTATGAAAAGAGCACTGTCAACAAGGTGCGAAATTGTACCCACTTCGTGACGTTCTTCTTGTGTGTTCCCCACCATCTAGCTAGCATTTCTTTCAAGGCTTCATCTAGTGACAACAATCTCTGTTGTGATGGTACAATTCCTTCAAATTCCAATAGAAAAATCTCTAAATTATTCAAACCATCAAATGTAGGAAGATTACTTACTTATGTGCCAATCCAGCAAAATTCCTTAGTCAATCTGGCACACCTACGTGTAGAGACTTCATACATTTTGTTTTGCCAATTTTCCAATGCTTCACTTCACCCATGAATCTGACAAGCATGAACTTTCACTTCACCCACTTAGATTTCCATATGTTGTAGGATTAATATAATCTTATTGTCATGCTGTCAGTTTATAGATGTTCTCTAGCTCATAGGTGTGGTCTTCTTCTCATATAGGTTCTATGTATTAGCGACCTTCATCGGGATCAAGAGGTGAAATGACCCTAATGCCATCACCTTCAAATGTCATTCTTCTCTTTTTCAGGTCAATAATAGTCAAATTGTCAAAATCCCAATCAATACCCAACAAGGCAGGGTAGGGACAACTATCATCAAAAATCTCTTTCACTTCGAAGTTTGCAAAGGTCTTCACTCTGTAGATGTCCACAGGGACATGCTCTAGTCTTCCAAAGAGGCTCACCATTTGTTGATTAGCCATCCTAAGCCTAATGCAAGAGTAAATCAATTTAGGTTTTCCCATCAATGCCCACATCTTCTTCTTCATAACATTTACTTCCGATCCCATGTCGAGGACCACATAGTCCATGTCGTAGTCTCCAATCTGAGTATTAAGGTGTAGTTCCTTCCTTGTCCTCCTTTTTCTAGATACTTGATTCACAACTCTACTCAGCAGAGGATCTACTCTTCAAGTTTCATACTGTCTTATCAGGTGTTCTATTTTATGCACATCTCTTTCATCTTTAATCAAATCAATACTAGTATACAAGAAGTCCACAAGCTTGCTTACCTCTTTTCTTTGTCTAGGTGGGGAAGACTCATCAAATGCTGGAGGCATTTCACATTCCATTACTTCCAATTGTGCCCTAGATGAAGAAGCCTCTTCTCCTACAAACTCTCTTCTTACTTCTTCAAAAGTATGATTTTATTTCCTTGGATCAAACAATGGCACCTTCTCCCGACAACGAAACCATTTGTTGGCACAGGGGTAGACACAAAAACACCTGCGAAGCAGATGAAGTCTCACCCGAAATAGCAATAGGGGGATTGCAGGACACAGGTGTCTACAACCAGAGGACATGCAAGATGATTCTAAAACAACAACACAAAATAGCCCAGAGATTCTTAACAATATTATGCCCAACTTCGCGAAGTGAGTTATATCTAAAAATAACAGTGCAATGACAATATAAAAGGTAGTAAATAACAAAGCATCAACCACGTAGAACAATAAGATTTTACGTGGTTCACCCTCTCCCTAGGGCTACATCCACGGAACTATTTTTATTGATAGAATAAATGAAGATATAAAGTTCTATTTGTGCACTCAGCTTCAGATCCTTCTCTCTCTTCCTCCTTATTTCCTATCTATGCACACTGAGCTGCAAAGATGATCTTTGCACCCAGCTGAAGACCCAAAATACAAGAATACTCTAAAACATAACACTTTTACTTCTCAACACAAATATCACCCCTATCTCACTTATATCTTCTCAACTCTTCTAGACCTCTATTTATACATTCCATGACTCTTATAAAACCAAGGGYCGAAGCCCAGGTGCCAAAACTCTAGGTGCCAAAACCCTAGGTCCACATAACYTGCATTTTAAGGACTTCATYGACCTGTTCTTCCTTCTTCTCTGCGAGGTGATCCAAAGCACCCATTAGTGTCTTCTTCCACTGGATAGCTTGTCCATGATCTATATTCTTTGTTGCTTTGTCTTTCTTGATATTCTTTTTCAATGGCTTGCTTTCCTTTACTTTGTTCCTTCCTTTATGCTTCTTTAACCACTTTGACCCTTCCTCGATTTGTGTGCCTTCGACGCACTTCATACTTTGTCTTTTCTTCTTCCTTAATCTTCACTTTCTTCCTTAATACATTTCAAAGGGTCAACAAGCACAGAGGTGAATAATTGTACTGGAGAAATGTTAGGAAGATTCCAAGAATTGGAAAAGTCTGTCAAGGAGGAAAACACTGCCTGAGTTGATCGGAACGAGCCACAAGTTAGTGTTGGGGGCCTGTTGGAGCAGGGTATTTTGGGAGAAAAGTTCAATGAAAGAGAACAACAAACATGGAAGGAAGATCAGGAAAGGACTAAGGAAGAAGCGCGTGCCAGGAAATGAAGAGAAAGCAATGTGCCAGAAGGCAAAGGAAGCAGTGCGCCGAGAATAAAGGAAAATCAACGTGACAGAATTGTGGATTAGTTATTATGCATAATGAATGTTAAAGAATGAATAAATGGTAGATATGACTGATGGTATGGTAGAATGCATGTTGAAGTAAAAATAGTCTAATATGCCTAACATTCCAACAAGTTCCATCCAATCCATGATTGCAGACACTTGGTTCATGCAATCACCCATAAGCCATCTCAGGTGAGACTACACTGTGCACTCTGTGCATAGTGTTGCCTTCTGCTTTACTAGAGGGGGAGATGGTTTCTAGGGTTTTGTTGGAGAAATAAGTTAGAACCCGAGTCATCCCATACATCCAACACTTCCTATACAACCCTTTGTTCAGTAGTGGTGACTCTGAAAACAACTGAATCTCGTGTTCAACCTCGTGCTTGGGTGGCAGTCCCCGAGGCTCCTAAAACATTTCCCTATAGGATTCTATCAATTTTTGTAGTTGTTGGCACTACTTTCCACCACATCCTTGTAAGGATTCCTTCATCCACAAGTGGCTTCCTTCTCCTTGATGTTTTCCTTCTCTTAAAAATAATAAGACAAATTTCTTCACATTGCCCATGGTTCTTTTGGCCTGATGAACATTGATTAGAGAGAGTTTGGATTTGTCCTTCTGTGCATTTATCGTGTATGATAATCCCTCTTTGACCAGTCTATATTGGTTATCTCTTCTCATGAAGATGGAATCCATCACAATAAAAATATGGGATTCCCAAGATGACTCTGCATACATCCAAAGGAACCACATCTGCAACCACTTCGTCAACATAGTTCTGGTTGATGACGAATTTGAATTTGAATTGCTTGCTTACCTTCGATTCCATATCCTACCTTACCCCACCCAAAGGGTATGATTGTGGATGGTCGTGTGTCTCTATCCCAATATTCTCAACCAATTGCAAAGAGATTAAGTTGGACTGTGAACCGAGATCAAACAAACAATCCACATTGTTCTATTTTATGTGGATTTTAATGCAAAACAATTCAGTCATCACCTTCTCCACCCTATGACTACAACTTACTAATGTCACTTCCTTTTGCAGATTGATGCAACTGATCTTCTTTTCCAGGTATAAGGTGATTTCAACCCTCTTCTCAGCATCCACACTTAACATTTCTTTCTTTTTCTTCTTAAAATTCTAGGGGAACTTCTCAGGGTGCGATTTCCAAGAGTCCTCCTCAGTATGTCCCTTTCGGTCGCAACCTTTGCATTTCTCGACAGAAGGGGTTGTTTCCTCTGTTGTTGCCACATTATTCTTCTCATTCCTTCATTTTATTCTTTCCATTCACTTATCTCCTTTGAGGTACTATGCCTGAACACTAGCCTCATCAATTGTGTTTGGTATAAAAAACATCAATTGATGTTGAATCTGTGGTAGCAATGCCCCCACATACTTGATCAACATTTATGGAATTTTGAGCGAGACTCCCATTTGGATGGCTCTCTTCCTTAACTCAATGGTGAATTCTTCCACTGATTGTCCTTGCCTCTACCTAAAATAATTCCAAACTATACATTGGTTCTCCTCATATTGTTGGATCATGTTGTCATTGATGCCAATGGTTTGATTACTTGGGAGATTGTTGGATCATATGTCATTGATGTAAATGGTTTGGTTTGATTGATGTCATTGGTTGATGTCAAGTAATTGATTGATATGATTCCCTTGATGAGAATGTTATATGTCCAAGTGGAAACCAATC
>JASDQU010393900.1:0-10899 GCA_032191745.1 Picea mariana | reverse complement strand
ATGCATTCTTATTTTACACATTAATTAACACTAAAAAATATTAAAAAATCAACATTTATGTACAGTATGAGATGAAACATATTACATATCTTAGTATATGTGTCATACAAGTGTTAGACAAATTATTCATAACCTTTAAGTTCACCAGCAACAATGTAGCGGAGAGAAGATTTGCTCTTGATCCTTCATAAAGTCGTTTATTTGCTTTTTCTAATAGAGGTTCATCATAAATACCATCATTTTCCCCATCCTCATCCGGCTGCAAAAACAAATCTTGGATCATTTGATTTGTCCCATCATCTTCTTCCATGAGATCCTCATTCGCTTGGTCATGATGATGTTCCTCAGCTTGTACAACATCATTTCTACTAATACTTGGTGCAATATTCTGCAGAAAGTTAGAGGGCAACTCTAACTTTATAATTACAAACAATCGTGCAAAATTATTGTATACTATAACACACATTCAAACAATATATATACATATATATAATTTTATATAAAATTGACAAAATAAAAAAAGATAATAAATATATAGCTCATTACCATGGTACGATATTCATTTGATCTGCCATCAATGTGACCACATTTCCTACAATGTTTTGTAGATGTTGCTATTAAAATTCTTATGGGACGTCTGAGGCAACATTTTTTACAAGGGAAATAACATCTAACATCACCCTTTTTCACTCGCTTTACTTTTTTCCCCACCTCTAACAACATTCTGCGGCATTTTTCCGCACAAAAATACCCTTTTGGAACCATCATTGTTATAGCAAGATTGTCACAACATCTTCAAATTGTCAAATATTTATAAGCCAATTTTAGGTCACAATCGTCGCAATTGCGATGATAGTGACATAAAAATATATAGTTTTTTAATAGCTATTTATTTTAGGTCATTTTCAATGGTAAAGTTTGACTAAATTATTATGGTCAACTATCATCGCTTATGCGACGGACATTCTAAGGTTGCTGCTTATGAGATGAACATTGATCATTACATTTCAGTCAAACTATAGGCGTCGAAATGGCGATGAACACGGGGTAGATTTAGAAAAAAAAAAAATTTTCTCTTGCATGTTGCGACGAAAGAGTACTTTCATCACAAGTGGTCGTCGCAATTTTTTCAATATGTAGTAGTGTATATGATTCATCCAACCCATTATCCTATGGGTAATAAGTTGTGGAATGGCCCAGAGTTATGTTATAGTCACTGCAAAATTTATCCATTTTCTTAGATTTAAATGTTGCTGCATTGTCAGTAATGATCTTGACTGGAGAACCAAATCTAGACAAGATATTACTCTCTAAAAATTGAATGATGATAGTATCAGTAGCTTTCCTTGTGGGGACCGCTTCGATACATTTGGTGAAGTAGTCTATGGCTATCAGTATCCACCTATGTTGATTTGAGGATGGAAGATGAATTTCTCCTATAAAATCAAGGCCCCGTTGCATAAATGGTGCTTCAATATAAATAGGCTTTAAAGGTAGGGGCTGTAACTTTCTTTTTCCATCAAAAATCTAGCATTCATGGTAGCTGGAAACTTCCTTGTATACATCAGACAAAATACTAGGCCAATAGAACCTTGCCCTCAATATCTTTTGTGTAGTGGTATTCCAATAATGAGGCCCCCCATAGTCACCTTTGTGAAACTCTTTAATAGCATTTTCCATTTCTTCTTCCAACAAACAATTTAGTAAGATCCCACCTAGATATCTCCAATACAAAGAATTGTCCAGAATGCAAAAATTTGTTTCTTTCAAATTCAAAAATCCGACTTTGGTTTTTCTCAATACGGGAGGAGATTGTAAGTTTCTTAATATGTAAATAACATCAACATACCAAGGAGAATCAAGAAAATTATGGGATATCTATGGGACTGCTTCTTCTTGTGAATTTTTCGACAAATTAGCAATAAAATTGATTCCCAAAACATCACAATTTGACTGCGCCATTAATTTTGCGAGCCCTTGACCCTTAATCAACTTTGTAGTCTTGATTTTGAGTTCATACTCCAACATTACTGATATCCATTTTCCCCTTCTCCCTTTAGGTTCAGGCTGAGTCAAAATATCCTTTACATAATTGCTAGGCACGTAAGCAATGACATGGGAATGTAAAATATAAGTTATGAATTCTTTAAGGGCCTTCACCAAGGCATATGCTTGTTTTTCCACGATGTCATACCTTATAAGGGAGTCTCTCAATGTCCTGCTATAATAATCTATGGTTTTTTCAAAGTTATGATCATATTTTTTCAACAAAACACCAACAATGGTGTGTTCTGAGGCAAAGGAAAACAAGATAAAATATTTTGCAAAATTTGGGCTGGCTAACACTGGATCCTTGTTCAACACCACTTTAATATCTTCAAATGAATTCCTAGCTTCAGGATTCTGTTTTATTTCATTTCCAATCCTGAGCATATTTGTGATATACTTTATGATCTTAGCTAAGTTGGGAATGAACCTCCTCAAAAAATTTACTTTTCCTAGGAAAGATTGTACCTCTTTCTTTCTCCTGGGAGTGTCGATCTTCAAAATTGCTTCCAATCTACTAGGGTCTATTTTTATGACTTCTTTTGAAATGATGTTTCCAAGCAATTTTCCTTCTTTCATTCCAAATCTTGATTGTTTTGGATTTAACAAGATGCCAAACTTTCTACATTTCTGGAAAACCTTTCTTAGATGTTCAAGATGTTGATCATCAAAATCTGAAGATATAGTCATATCATCCAATTAAATCACAATAAACTTATATTTTTCATTGGAAAATGTAATTTCCATGGCCCTTTGGAAATTCTCTCCAACATTCATAAGCCCAAAAGGCATTTTCACATACATGAAAGTGCCCCAAGGTGTTGTAAGAGATGTCTTCTCTTGGTCATCTGAAAGCACCATAATCTGATTGTATCCAGAAAAACTGTCAAGCGTTGACATCTTTTGTGATCCCACCACCTTCTGCAGGATGTAATCCATCTTAGGAAGTGGATAATTGTCTTTGAGAGACACCATGTTTACATTCTGAAAATCTACACATAATTTTATCTCACCACTTTTCTTCCTGACAAGAACTAGGTTAGCCACCCACTTGGAAAATCTTAAGGACACAATAATCTTGGCATCAAACAGTTTCCTTACCTCATTTTCAATCAATGGAAACAATAGAGGGTTGATTCTTCTCAAGTTTTTCTTGAAAGGTTTGTGATCATCCTTGATGGGAATCACATGTTGAATTACCTTAGTATCATAGACCTTCAAATCTTCATAACTCCATGCAAAGACATAAGGGAAGTCTTTCATAACATTGATATACCTTTGTTTGATTTATGGATTGTACATGTTCGTCAGTTTGATGATATTGGGGTCTTCTTGAGTCCCAATTTTGCAATTTCATATATCCTCATCCTTTGCAGTGATTTTAGGATTTATGGCTACATCATTGTGATCAAAAATATTTTATAATGGGACCAAGCCTTTGGGAATAATGTTATTTTTCAGTTGCACTATATCTCTTCCAGCAATATGATTCTGAAAAAGGTCATTATTGTTGAACACAAATGCATCTTCATTCACTTCACAACAACACTCATCATCAATATTTAAATTATCAAATTCATCACTCATTTGAAGGAATCTTTATACATGTTTGTCGTCTTCAAATACTTGCCAATATTGAATGTTATCAGGTACTTCTAGCTTATGTTTGACTTCAATTTCATACTTTTTATTAGGAAAAATTGGAATTTTGAAAGCCGAAGATGAAGTAGCCAGAGCATCTGCAATTTTATTCCCCCCCCCTAGGAATCACTGACAAATTGTATTATGAAAAATCTTCAAGAATATCAAGCACTAAATTCTTATATGCTCTCAATATAGGATGCCTTAACTGATATATACCTTTTACCTGGTTAATGAAATTCTCAGAATCTCCATGTACAACTATCCTTCTAGAACCCAATTCTCTTAAAGTCTTCAATACCAAAATGAGTGCCTCATATTCGACCATATTATTGGTACAATTGAAAGTGATCTTGTAAGAACATAGTTTTGTACCCATCTTGGGAGGGTTAATCCATACACCAGCTCCAGCTCCTTCCCTACTAGAAGCTCTGTCAAAACTCATATTCCAAATTTCATCCTCTGCACTATTTTTCTGATTTGTAATTTCCTCTGTTCGATGCTCAGTTTTTTATTTGATAGCTATGATAGTTGTTGGCTTCCCCTCTTCAAAAATAAAGTTATTATAGAAAATAGAGGAACCAACTTCAGTATCAACAGAGTAAATAGGATAACTATTTGGTTGAGTTTTTCTACTCACCATGTACTTGAGCAACACTTCAACTTCCTTTCTTGGCCAAAAGAAGGAATAGTAGCATATGACATGTCCATTTGGAATGTTTCTTTCAACTTTGCAGCCCAAGATCTAGATAACAACATGCCAAATTTCAGAGGGATGTCGGCAACCACCATGTCCATGATCAATTTTTTCGATGGTATTTGAGACAATGATACGACTAGAAATTTGATCAAACCTAATCATTTCACCTTCCTTGAGTCAAAAGAGAAAATATCCTTATAAGGTCTTGTAATGTCTAGGCCCAAATCATCCATGACCAACGAATATGTGATGCTCCTGAATCTAACATGGCATTATGTAAGGTCATGTCATGAATTTTAAGGCTAACATAGAAAGGAGGAACTTCATAAACATTGCCACTCTCTTCCACACATGGGAAAAACAAGATAGTAGGGTGATCATGTTGTATGTTCAAGGTGTCAGGGGATTCTTCCATTTTTAGCATTTTAATGATCTGATTTCTATATTCTCCATTCTTGATCAGCTCATTAAACGAAACAAAAATTTTCATTTTAGCCATTTCACTTTCAAAATTAAAAGGAGATGAAACTTTTTCTACCTCTTTGATGACCGTTTCCTTTCTTGCCTCGGGTATTTTCTTTGGGGTTTTTTATTTTGATTTTCCTCTCTCCATTGCATCCCTTACTGAATAATCTTTCTTTGGTTGTCTTGAAGAAGGGGTATTTGACTGAAGTTCCCTTGTAGGATTCGCCTTTAGAAGATTTGCATGCGCCTTTTTACTTCTGAGGTTATACTTCTTCTACAAATGAATAATAACATTGTGGTATCCTTTCCTAAAATATTCTATTTCCGATGACAACATATCATCTCTTCCCTGCATAAAATCATCATGTGCATCCATAAATTGATCATGTTCTCCTTTGGTTAAGAACACGTTTGTTTCTGTATCATCACAACAATGCATATGGTATTCGATTATTTGATAAAAATATTTGTTTGCATAGTTGTTTTGGAAAGGAGGTTTTATTTGTTGATCACCTTGATCTCTCTAGTCTCTTTTCCTAATCTGTGGAACTGGGGCTCTTCTAAAATTTTGATTTTTGGGCTAAAAATCAGTTTGATCCCTAGTAGCAGGCTTATTTTCCATGGACATCCTCTCCATGAGTCTTTTCATAGTCTTCATCATCAAGTCAAATTTTTCATTTGATGATTGAGACGTAGAGGACTGTGCTTCCCCTTGGACCTTCTTCACACTTCTGTCAAGATTATGTTTGATCTTCCCTGATGCCATCATATTTACTTCTACTTCAATTTTGTTTCTCATCATATCATCTAATGTATTGGATATTCTTTCTCTTAACAACAAGGAAAAGTCACTGTCAAAAGAATCAACATATCAAAGTTGGGCAGCTCTGGGAGCAAGTTTGACTTCTGTGGGAATTGAATTATAAAATTTCATAAATCTGGTTGAGAACTCTTGTACTGTTTTATTTGGAGGTATTTTTATATTATTGTATTGAGTTAGTAGATGAAGAGGATTCATTTTATCACCCCACCTGGAAAGAAAAATTGTTTCAAAAGATGCAAACATAGGGATACTCACTGCTGGAATGGATTTGAACCACTTTCTGACCTCACCTGAGAGACTTTGTGAAAAAAATATCATTTTTTCATCCTCATAATCTACCTCTTCCAGGTTGAAAAAGTCATTAAACCAATCTAAGTGTTTAGTTCAATCATTCCCTTTAACATCGTATAATTTAATTATCTGATTAGGAAAATCATGTAATTGGGTCAGCAAGGTGAGAGGGGAAAATCTGGTGGTCATGAATCTAGGAGGAATTTAAACTAGATGAATAGTCTGAGTGGGACTTACAACGAATTGAGAGGGGTTGGTTGGTATTGAGGATTGGAACTTTTTCTCATCGAAGATGATTTCATTCAAACAAGATTCTAATCTGGACCTGAACAGGGTTTGTTCAAATAATAAATCGAAGTCAAGGCCATCAATTCTTTTTACCCCATATTTAGGTAAATATAGGTTCCTGTCCAGATAACATACTAAGTCTGTTATCCTTTCTTGTTTTTGTGTAGAATTTTTTCAGGATCAGACACAGATGTTGCAGGCTCCATATTAGGGTTCTCTCTAGTGTAAACTCTCTTAGGATCCAGGATTTCTTATTCAGACTACTTTACACTACTAATATTATTTAATGAAGTTGCCAAGGTAAGATAAGTTTCATCCAATATAGTATTTGATTCACTGTTACCCTCAAGAATCAAATCTACAACTTTAGTCATTTTTTCCCAGGGAAAGTTTTCAATTTCATCCCCAACAACAAAGCCAAAATGTTATCACTTGGTAAATTGTTGGGATGAAGAGAAACGATCTACCAAGGTAACCTACAAACCAACTTTAAGACTAGAAAATTTCCTTCCCAATATAGAGAGGGGTCTCTCTGAGACCTAGTCTTTGATAGATAATAACTTTGGATTGACGGCTAGATTTAGATGCTTGAGAAAGTTTTTTCTAGTTTCATTGCAAGGAAGTATAGTAACGTTGGGCTATGGAGTCAATCCCCTGAAAACAAGAGAAATCAATGACTGGTAAGGGAATCTTTGAGAGGATAAAGGCTAAATAGGTAATGGTATTTCACTTTAAATATCATTGTGTATGGTGAAATAAAGGAGAAACATAAAGCAGATCAGAGCACCATTAGAGATGAATTTCGACCTGACTTAGAAGAAAACACTGAGTTTAAATGGTCGAGTCTAAAGCATCATGAGACGAATTTTAAACCCTTTAAATATTTCCAATTTAAACGAATGAAACATACATGAATTTGCAGGAAACAAGAAGTACATACAAAGATAGGATCACGATACATCAAACCACCACCACTAGAATCTTTTCATCAAAAGCTTCAGGACCTCTTCATTTATATTTCCATCAGATTCAGAAAATTACATTCATGAGTGCCCTGTCTACACTACTTTTCCAACCCAACTTACATAAAAAAGATCCAATATATAGAAAACTAACGCCCTCTTAAGCTACTATGTTCGAACTACTTCCTCCTAGAATCCACATTTTGGTTATTCTCCTCTATACAACATTTTCAAAAAATTTACTAAAAGTAGAAACCCAACTGCACCCAATCATAACATAACCGACATATTCGTTTCAATCATTTGGTCATGAGTAAGATTCAGCCATCTGGTTGTGATAAATCAATGTTTTCTTCCAAGGGGTGCCCGAGTAATCACACATATTGTTGGAAACTCTATCACCTTTGTATAGAGGACTCTGGTTGTTGTTGCATGATCACTGACTATAGCGTGCACATGGCGAGTTTGTGAAATGGATGTCCATTCATGGTCGCTCGTGCAACTCCAGGTGGAAACAACAGTTGGGCACCATGCATCTCTTTCAAAAATCGCATGTGTTTCATTAATACTTTCCTTTCTCATTAGGTAAGCTTACAACATTTGCGCAGGGGTAAGCTTACAACATTCGCGCAACGAATATTCACTCCGCAAGTGCTATGTCAGAATTCTTGTTAACGTAAGAAAGAAGGATATATACAAAGAAAGATTCCATGCCACGACCCAAAAAGACAAAAATGGGGCTCTCTTACTCATTCCTCTGACGTCACTTGCAAACTTAAATATCTTATTTTTTTTCTTAAAGACTAGTTCCGTTGCTCAAACTCTTCACCCATCTCAACAAAATCGCGTTTCTTTTCAGTTTTGATTGAGCACTGGAGAGAGTTGCACGTGCATTATCAATAGCTAGTCTACACTCTTTGAAATGTTCTATGATTTTTTCCTCTGACATCCTATGTTCCTCCCTAAGCTCAATGGTTACATGTTGGGCTTCTCTGAGTTGTTTTTTAAGTCAATTTACATTATTTTCTCTTGTTGTGGGCGAGGTAGGGGGTAAATGACTCGTTTGACTCTGCGATGTTGGTGTTTCAATAGTATTTTCTTCCAGTTGTCTTCTTAACTCTCTGTTTTCTTGATAAAATTGGGAAATAACATGTTGCACTTTCTTTAGTTGTTGCTTCATTTCCTAAGCATTTGCATCTTCCTCACCTAACTCCACCTTTCTTTCATCAATTCCCTTTTTTGCACCTTCAACAAGATCTAGCTGAATGATGTGCATGGAAAATATCTTGGAAGAGGACTTGGTGCATAGTTTACTAGGATTTTGGATCTCTTTAGTTTTGTCAGTCAATATCGACTTGCTTTTCATCTGGGATGTTGGTTGGCAGAACGACGAGTCTTTTATTTCATTCCCTTTTATTTTTCCAGTAACATCTTCCTTTCTCGCCTATGAATTGTGAAGTGTCATTTCCTCTATAGATAGAGGAATGTCTCCTTTGGGGTCTTTGGATATGTTAGCCAAAATTAGAAAACAATCCCAGTCCTTGTTCAAATGTCTCAATTCTTCAACCACTAACATCTTAATTAATGAAAAATGGAATAAATTGTTCTCTGGCTGATCAACCTTGGCTTGGATGTTGTTCATCATCTTTCCCAGGCTCTGACATAAGAAGAAAGGTAAGTTTAAGGGATTTTTCCCCATGAAGTGCATCAGTAACCTGATGTGATATGGATACACCCTATCGAACCTTCCTTCATAGGTGAAATATCTTCTGATTATCTTCATAAGTTTCTCGAAAGGCTCCACGAGATACTGGCTTGGAATGTTGGTTCCAATTTTATAATTTCGACATTCAATCTTGATGAAGTCAATATAACATGAAATGTCTAAAGGCATGCCTTTAAACCATTTTTATCTACGCGGAGGGATCTCTGTCACAGCTGAAAAATTTTCCTCCATCACTGGGAAAGTGATTTTTGTGATTGTCGCGCTAACCCCAGTAAAATTGAGGGCGAACTGCTCAGCCAGTTTTTCATTATATCCTTTGATCCTTTTGCAGAAACACATATGCCCAGCTTGTTCAAAAGACGCCTTGATTTATGGGTCTTCATTTATTAACTCCATATCCCGAGGTTCAAAACTCACTGTTGTGCCAGTTCTCTCCTTCTTTCTTATGCTTTGGGAAACTACCATGATGACGGTATATATTAATTTCATGCGTGCAGTAATGAATTGTGATACCCTCTCTGTGTGGAAAATAAGAATGTCGAACTTTGCAGAGACTACAAGAAAAGGTAGTAATAGAAATATTTGTGCAGCAAAAAAAATTATCCACAGAAATTCCTAGCACGATGGAAAACTTGGCGTGACAATAAAGTACGATGGAAAAATTTGGCGCAGTGGTGAAACTGGGCGCAGTAGAAAACAAAAATGGGAGACTTGGCACAAGACAAAAAATTTTGACACGGTGGGAAACTCGACACAATAGTAGGAAATTCAGAAGGAAGAAGGTTGACTGTGAGAAGAAACAATTCATCCAAAAAGCTAGTTTGCAGCAAGCTCCAAAATAATTTAAGAAATGATTGAAAACAAGAGAAAAGACGCAGCAAATTAAACACAATAGACTTACGTAACGACTAACAACAAATAAATTTTGCACAATGAAGGGATATAGTGCTTGCTAAAAAAACTATGGATGACGCACAAACTTTGAAAGTGAAGGAGAGACATGAAGTGTGACCAATATTTATGCTTGAATGGATATAGAATGAAATCATGGAAAAGGACAGTAAATCCATGGAGGCAAGAAGTTAGAAATAAGGTTGAATATTTGCGTAACAAACTTGTGCAACGGATACACTTTTGAAGTGTGTAAAGTACAAATGATAGGAGCTCCATGATTTTTTTAATTTTCTAACTTCATGATTAGGGAATGATGCTCATAATATCTTTCGACATGACCTTTATCCTAATCGCTTGAATTGATTTCGGTATGTAATTCCCACCTTTTCGACATGACTCGAGACTTAGAGAAATGGACCCTTACAATTTAAACATGGCGAACCTTACACCCCTTTAACCAACTTATGGCCAGACCCATTACTCGATGATTTCAAACCACTCTTTATTTGGTCACTGACCTTATAGAATTTGACGCATTGACTATGACTCATGTAGGACTGACTCTAACTGCAAAAAAACCGGTGCTAACACATTCCATGTGCTGAATTTCATGCATCATTTGCTTACAGTTGTTTACTTTGTCTCTTAGTGTTTTTTTTCTTCACTTACTTTGTATTTTTATTTCTAATTTGCAAGTTCACTAAATTGCTAACCACATTCTTGTTCTTCTTTGTTGTCTTACCAAGGTAGTTAAGGGACTCTTTTTTTCTCACTCTTGTGATAAGAGACCCCAAAAACTGTCCAATGCATACTAATGGTTGTAGAATGCATTAGATATATCATTTTGTTGAGTGCATCAACAACTTTATTTTATTTTCCTTTGATATGCTTGATGTCATAGTCATACTCACTTAAAAATTCCAGCCATCTTGTCTTCATGGCATTCAAAATTGGGTGCTCAAAAAGATATTCCATACCACTATGGTATGTTCTTAATTCAAATCTCTTTCCCGTGAGATAATGCTTCCACATATTTAATGCATGAACTATGGAAACAAGCTCC
>JASDQU010393897.1:0-10899 GCA_032191745.1 Picea mariana | reverse complement strand
AAGCACCAACTCCCTGGTTTCTCTAGCACCAACTAGAAGGAAGCACCAACTCCCTGTGTTCAAGCACCCACTTGAACCTTTGAGGACACCAATCCTCCCTAGCTCCTCCCAACCACCCTGAAATATAAATCTTTGCTACTGAAACTTATTACAATGATATGATGTTCAACAATGGCTTACCAGACTCATCATTGTTCTGCTGCATTTTGTTGCTCTTTCTGCCTCATTACCTCTCTGCACATATCTCTTGTGCTGTCTGTTCTTCCTCTTTTTATGCTCTGTGCACCATTTCCATTCACTTGCAAAGTTCCTCTTCTATGCTATTCAGTTGCTGCACTCTGATCCTTCTTCACACATGAATCACCTTCACCAACAACCATTGCAAACTCCAACAACAACAACAACCACTTCTCTTCTCTGTACTGTGTATTTATAGCTTCTATGCACCTTGTGCATGCAATGTTCGCAATGCCTCTGCATGCTGACTCCACGCCATTATCCTCCACCTCTTGAGTGTTCTGTCTAATCATCATCGTGACTCTTCAACTTCTTTGGCAGTTGAGACTCTTCATATTCTTTGTGACAGTTGAGCTCACCTTCTCTGTTTTAGTTACAGGTTTCCACGCTCATCCATCTGTCAATCCCTTCTGAGAATAGTCTTCCTTCACTTGGAAGAAGCTTGGAGACTCTTCATCTCCTCTAGCGATCACACAGGTGTCTCTTCGGATTCTCTAGCAGACACCATCAATGGTTTCTGGCAGTTTCACTGTGTCGTGCTACAATAGCCCTCTGATCTCCTTCAGGTTAATCTACGCCGTTGGATGAGCTTTATTAATTTTTCCTTTAAATTGGGTTTCAACATTTTGGCATTTGTGTTCTTGCCTCTCGAAGTCGCGATCCCTGAAACTCCGATATGGAGCTTATCTGGACTAACTCCTTCTCTTCCCGTGACCAAGGGATGTGACCACAGCCTTATGCATAAGGCGCTTTCGCGATTTCGCATATCGCAAATTCGTAATTCAAGTTGCTTTGTTTACTTTGTCTCTCCATATTGCAATTCACAAAAATCCGACACGAAGTTGAACCAACGGTCCAGATTCATTCTCGATTCAATGGCTGTGATTGAATCGCGATATCGCATATCGCGAAACCAGGATTCTTGTTGCATTTGTTTCTTTTCCTTTTGAATTCGCGATTCGTGAAACTCCGATTAGGATTTGGATCAATGGCCCAGATATGATATTGACTCAACGACTGCGATTGAATTTCCATATCGCATATCGCGATTTCGACATTCTTGTTGTCAAGTTTTTTTGTCACTTCAAAGTACCAATTCACGAAACTCCGATAAGGAGTTAAATCAACGGTCCAGATCTGATCTCTATTCAGCGGCTGCGATTAAATCGCGATATCACATATTGTGATTTCGGGGTTTCTGTTGTATTGTTTATTTGACATCTCCAAGATGCGATCCCCGAAACTCCAACATTGACTGGAATTAACGATCCAGATTAAAGCTTGATCTGATGGATCAGATTTCATTGCGATTTTTCATATTGCGATTACACCCTCTTCTCCTTCCACTTTAAAGACTGTGCAGGTTCTCCCCGATCCAATGGTGGTCGGACACTGCACACAGATCTGAAGACTGAGATCTATCTCCCTCTTCAATGATCAGAGATTCTTCTTCTCAAGAGATTCTTCTCAAACTTTCGCTCATTCACTGCCTTCAATCATTCGCATTCTTCTCAAACTTTCACTCATTCTCTGCCTTCGATCATTCGCTGCCTTCGATCATTCACTGCTTTTGATCATTCACCTTTCTGAACTTATATTTTGTTTGCCTGTCGATTACAAACTTGTTGTTCTCATGTCATCTTCATTGTTGCCATCAATGACAAGCATTCACTGCCTGTTAAACATTTTCCAACATATTTCACTATAAATTGTCGTAAAAAGTTATCTTTCCCCTATAAACCTTGAAGTTGGTGAATATCACACGAGGGAGGCAATTGAAGTATTGCCTCAACCATTAATGGATCTACCATGATCCTAGTCTCAGAGACTAAAATTCCTAGAAGATGACCTGACCTAACACAAAAGATGCATTTACGAGGGTTCAACCGGATGTAATAATGGAGACATCTTTCAAATACTAGCCAAAGGTGCTTAGGGTGATCCACTCTCTTATAGGAGTGAGCAGGAATATCGTCAATATCGGCTTCGACTATATGCTTGAGATCGTGAAATGAAAAGGTCATAGCACGTTGGAAGGTTGATCCAGAGTTTTTAAGTCCGAAAGGCATCTTATCGTATGTGAAAGTACCCCAAGGGAAAATAAATTCCATCTTATGTTGGTCCTCGGGTTTAATATGAATTTGGTTATACACTAAAAATCCATCCATGAAAGAAAAAAATTCACTTCCCGCACACTCGTTGAGAATCTGATCGATGAAGGGTGTCAAGAAGTTGTCTTTAGGACAATATTTGTTCAAGTCATGAAAATCCATGCATACGTGGATGGTTCCTTGATTTTTATTCATAGGAAAAGGATTGGATACCCATTTAGTCAAGGGAACTGGATATATAATTCCAACATTAAGTAGTTTTTCTACCTCTGCCTTAATAGTAGGGGCCTTTTGGGGATTGAAAAATATAATACATTGTCAAATAGGCTTAACATACAGGTAAGTTTTGATCTCATGTTCGACAATTCGAGGGTCGATTCCTAAAATCTCTTCATATGACCAAGCGAATACATCTAAAAATTCCTTGAAGAGTTCGGTGTAGATCAAAATTTCTTCTGGCGAACAATCCACACCGATGTATACATTTTCAATCCTGTCAAGGATACAAGAGATATCGATCATGACGGTAGGGGAGATACTCGCCATGTTTCCGACGACATAAATTCCATGTGTATCAAGTGGAACTACGATGTGACCAACTATATCGCTCAAAGTAGAGGTAAAATCATCTTGCTCGATTCTAGCAAGCTCTGGGAGAAAATAAGAGTGATGATGCGTATCATCCCAAGGGTTTTCAGAACCATTCATGGCTTTTATGATAGCTTTGTCTAAAGGCAAAGTTTCATAGAGGCAGCCATGTGAACAAGATGACTAAGTGACCCACATGACAGGATCCTCCTCGTCCTTCTGTGAGGTAAAAATATCCGGATCAACAGAAGATTCAAGAACAACTTGATACAAAATCTTTGTTTTCGATAGTGGCATGGCCATTCAATAATATGATTGACCTTCACAAGACATTGTTGAGGAAGGTAGGGTTCAAGGATCATTAAAATAGGAATTGCGGAAAGGAACATACCTCTCTAACGAAAAGAGCCTACTATACATGGCGTAAATACGGTGAACCGGTGACATGAAGTCGAAGGTACCCATAAGGGATGAATACATTTTGAAACTGATATTCTCAGTTTCCTGTTGAGAATTGTCAATCACGGGGATTGATGGTCCAACAGATGCACTGGGACTAGTATACACAAAGGGAAACTGATCGATCGTCACAATCTTCCCATTTTGAGGAAAACAAAGAGTACAGAGGATGGATGATACGATTGCAGTCATAGCATAAGTCCAATTGCATCCTAATAACAAGCTATAGATGAGGGGTGGATCGACCACCTAACAATCCACCTCTATTGTATTCCCACGTAACTGGACCAGAAATGCAGGAAGAATACCATGAGGGTGGAAGGAACGACCATCAAAATAGGTCAACATGGTCGGAGACTGAGAAAGGGTTGGAGAGCCGAGGGATTTCCAACAGACCAGGGGCATCACACATGTTGTAGCACCTTCATAAACAACAATATCCTTGATGGTATACTTTGAGTAACCCACATGGATTTGGAATGCCACATGGTAAGGTAAGGGAGGATTCACATCTATGATGTCAAACTTGATAACTTTCGAGCCACAAGTATCTAGAGCTCCTAACAAAAATAGAAAGGCATTCCTTTGTGAAGGACACATCTAGAGTACCTCCAGAGTCGACACCGCACAAGGGGTTTGACCCAGGTCCTTAACAATAGAGTAATTCTGGGCGATTCTAGCATTAGGATTGTGAGTAGAGATCTTGAGTACTCCTTTCATAATATGAGGTAGGGGCTCTAGTTTTTCGATCTATAAGGGAATATCTGGAGGAGGGGGATACTCTAGACCAGGTACAGTCCATGGTGAACTATAATTGCGAGACCCAGTGGCTACATTAACCTCAGATTTAACCATATTGATGCATAAACTATCATTGTCTTGCTTTGGTGGGTTTTGAATCCCACTCACCACATTTTCGATATTCGTGGAGCTCGATGCCATGTGCTAGTTATGTAAAAAAGGATTAGTCAACACGACAGGTGGTAGAGATAAAGCCTCGTAGCTTAGGAATGTTTGGGGCATAAATGGGTAAGGTGATGGTATGTACAAAGATTACATGGAAAATTCACCTTTCTCCTTTCTTTCTTTCCCTCACCAACATTATTATTCATCTTCTCATTATTACCATTGTCCTTGGGTTTATTATTATTCTTCCCACCCCTATGATTATTATTACGTCCTTTCTTATTATTTCTTCCTGGTTGTTGGTTACCATTTGGGATGGTTGATGATTGCACATAGTGTACATCCACTGACTAAGTGAAATTGGAGGATACAGATGAAGATGGCCCTCCTACAGACTGGTTTAGAGACAAGTCTTTCAAATGGCTTGTCATCGAGTCATCGAGTTTCACATTGGTGTGACCTACAATGACATCGAAATGAGGCCCGAGATTTTGTCTAGAGTCATAGTTTGACATCGGCATGAGGCTCGAGATTTTGTCTAGAGTCATAATTTGACCTCAGTTCATCTGGAAGAATCTCGTATAACATCCTAGACTAAGCATATATGAGATCTAACTGTTGGTATTTAAAAATCACTTATTCCTCAGATGTAACCCTGGATGTAGAAACATCCTTCAAAATATAAGGTAAGATAGATTTAGAGAACCACTCTAGCAATAATTCTAGGGGTATGTAGGCCTTGATCAACCTATTCCATCCATGCCACTCTTGGATTTGATCTGAGATATGAGGGGCCTTGTCCTGACGAAAGGTCGACCAAAGTTCTATGCCAGCAAAGTAATGAACCGACAATTGGAAGTGGTTGAGGAAGAATAAAAGCAATTGATTAAAATTTCCATATGCCCCCCTAGGTAGATAGATATACCCTTTCATGGAAACCCCCGTGAGGGTGCATTGAAACAATCTTAACTGAATAGAATTTTCCTTAAGGGAATTCGAAGAGCACCAAAGGTGAAAAGTGGTAACAATATCACTAGGATCCTCACCAATTCTACCCTCGAATTTTTGAATATTCAAAGGAAGCTTAGTGAGGATGGAGGGCCATGAAGGATCATGATGCACAGGGTCATTAATTAACTTAGACAATTATGGCATATTGAGCATGGTCAGAAAAGGGAGACGGGGTTGCAACATCTGGCCCCAAGATCCCTGGAAATATTGTTGTTGGGGAATCACATCCCATCCAGAGTTTTGGTAAGCACCATGGCCCTGTTCGGGATTGTAAGACCCTCCTTTGGACTGATTCATGAGGGGTTGGTTGGGCACCATTCCAGTAGGAATGTTCTAATGAGGATTGTAAAAATTTCCCCCAACCAGAGTGGCTCCAGGTTGGGGGTTTCCCAAGGTATGAAATTGACCTCCTCCAGGTGTGAATCTAGAGGATAAAGGTGGATTCTTCATGCCAAACGTGTTGTTAAGAATTGGTACAAAGGAGGTGGATGTAAAGGACAAAACATGATCAATAGCTTGTCTTCTAGGTTGGTTACTCCTGCCAAAAGCAACATGATTAGACCCGAGGTTAAAAGGAGGGATGCCTCCAATGGTAGGAGTCGTTTGTGGGACATGAGTACCACCAAATGAGAATGGACTGTGTGGAGGAGATGTTCCCCCAATTCCAATGCTAGTGTTTGTACCAGCTGCTGGGATGGAGTTTATAAATTGCGATGTAAAGTTTGACATACCATAGGAAAAAGAACTAGAGGCCATAGGGATGGAATGAACATTATATATCGATGATTAACAAAGAGACCCAAAAGGGTTCGTTGATATAGGTTGAGTATTCCATATAGGATGGGCAAAGGTGATGACAGGCACCTCCAACACTACAAACATTGTGGTTGAAGGTGTCGAAGGGGTATCGTTCACTATAGTATGTGTTAACACAAGATTGGTTTATGCCTCAGCATTGCATAAGTGGCGCTACCTACAAGCGCTACCTGATATTTCACAGATAACATAATCTGCATTTCATCATTCATTTTGGCAAATGAATACAATTGTTATGGGATTTTTATTTGTTTTGGGGAAAATTGAAATTATATTGAGTTATTCCCAATATCCAAGTTCAAGCATCAGAGCACCCATAAATTTATGCTACCGAATTGCATGCAGAAACACAGTCGGGCGCTACCTATAGGCGCTGCATAATATTCTGGCAGAGGATAAATTGTGTAGAGTTATTCTGCCAGTTTTGAGTCACTAATTTAAAACTTGGGTTATGAGCAGTTGAGGATGTATTTTTTAAAACTGGAGGATGTTTTTGTTCATACCATTCCAAATAACAAAAACCTCTCTCAGTTTTTCAAAATGTGTTTTTTCTTGATATATATTGGATATAGAAGTAGGTACTGTGTACTCTGCACAGTGGCACTGCGAACTAATTTTCTGTAGCAGTCATAGTTTTGATATTCGCCTTGTTGGGAGGTTTCCACATGTCAAGGAGAGTTTGAATGGATTCTCAAGGATCAGTTAGATATCAAGGGACACTTGCACCTAAGATTTATCTCCATCAAAGGCCTCATGCATGAGGTGGAAACAATTTATTAATGACTTCCAACAAATTCTTGAAAATCAACAGTTTGTTGGATTTTTGTCTCTTTCACTGTTGCCACCTATCTCAAAGGCTTAGAATCCAATGGAGGAGTTGGGATTCGACCTCCTTAGGTTATTTGGATGCTATTTTATATTTAAATAAGGATATATCTCTTGAAGATGGGGATGGATGAGCCAAGAGAGGCTAGAGAGAGTAAGGAGTAGGCAGTTTTCCTATGTGTGTTCATTTGTAAGCCTGTGGACATTTTTTGATTGTAAGCATTACTACTATTGGAGACTCATGAGAGATATGATTTCAGATTGTAACTCTTCTTTTATATTTCTTCTTATTTGAATATATTGCAGATTTGAGGATCAAAGGCTGTCAATGATTTATGGATCCCTAAGCAGCAGAGAATCTACTGTATTTTTCCCATTAGTCATTGTTTATATTCAAGTATTTGTTGATTCATTAAATTGAGAGGATATTTTTTTAGTTAACATTCTATCTTATGTTTTTCTTCTTCATTCTTCCACCTATCGTCATATAATCTTGCTTTCTATTGAGCAGCTTTTGTGCCTTCGATGAGTAGGATGTTTGTGACTCCATTGCCCATTGGTGTAGCCTATTGATATGTAGTTTGTTTCCCTCTCCCTTTCCTTCTCCATCTTGTCGATCCACCTATTCAAAACCAAATTATATTTTACATTTTGATGGGTGTTGATCTTACACTTTAGTAGTTAAAGTGTGACTTTCAGTGCTAACAGTAGGTATGGGAGTGGAAGGACTCCCAGTATCTTGTTGACTCGATTTAATACTCATCCTTGTATGATCACAAGTCTGATAAGTGGAGATTTGTGTATCAAATTTGATAACTCCACACTTTTTAGAAGGAAAAGACTCAAAATGCAGTGGTAATTATAACAAGCGGTGAGAACTATGGGGAATTTGGTCTGGCTCCATGATGACTCAAGAATCGTGATATCAAAAACAAATCCTAAGGCCAACTAGTAATCAAAGACCACACCAAAAATAATTAAACGACCAATATGCACACAAACAGGATAAAGTGGTTGAAAGGGGCCTCCCTCTCTAAAGTAGGTATGCCTTGCCCAAGAGGGGCTTGAGACTCCTCTGCTAAATATTAGAGGTATCAAAATCAATTATAAATGACCTCGTGGGATTAACAACCAGTTGGTCAGATCCCCCCGGAGAGGTAATCCTCCATAAAGGTCGTGTGTTGTCGAACCCTTATTTGACCAAGGGTACCTTTAGAATTACCCCTGCAAGTAACCTATGTGGTACCTAAGTCAAGCAACTAAGAAACCATGATATAACTGATGCACATGTGAACAGTCATAAGTCAGGTCCACCATATGGGAAAGGTAATAAAGCCTGAAACCTTGAAAGCACTGCCTCTCAAAGAGGTAAGGGTACTAGCAAGATCCCCATATACGAATAGATCCCCAGAAATATATCTGACACTAAGAGGGTATCGAGGGATATCCCTTCAAACAACCTCATCTGACCTCATGCTTAAATCCAGTGTAAGTGGAGCCTCTTGATATTACCAATTATATAATGGATTTATCCACTCCCTTAGTCAGACATATATGTTAATTTAATTGCATTGGAGAAGTTTACTCACAAAATCCTATTCCAAGGCTCTAAATCCTAAGCTAGTTTGCACACCCTAGAAAAATAAAACCGTTACTAATCAATTTTAAATTATAGCGTTACTTTTAGTGGCCTTGCTTACTCAAAAAGGTGTGGTCGCGAAACTAGTGATGTTATGACTCATCAAGTAAAATAAATGAATATGAATACAATGAAAAGTCCTAACTTCAATTCCCAATAAATGATATGATTTTAAAAATGCAATTCCCAATTTATTTTTGAAATTCTAAATAAAATGCAATGTTTCTTTACATGTACTAAGATCAATGATAAAGACTCAAAATATCAAAATGCCAACAATGTAAAATGCCTAATATTTTTGTATTTTCAATATTAAAGAATGAAAATGCAAGGAATGAACAATAGCTTGATATAAAAACTCTACTGTATGTAAATAGAGACAAACCAAGTAGGATATCAAGAAGAAAAACACCTAGTCCAAGATGCAAGGACAATCAAATGAAAAGGATGATGAGAAAGTCACCGCCCAAAAATTCAACCGAAGAAAGGTTTCTTGTCATTCCATAGACACTTAACAGTCATAAAAGATACCCAAGAAGACTCGACAATAATCAAAATCCACCCAAAAACCATCAAACCCAATAACCAAGTAAGAAAGTGTGATGTACGCGACTATTCAAGAGAAAAATGCATATATACACTTCTTGCAAAAGGACAAGACGTGTATGTATGTGACTGTTAGGAAAAAATCTGCATATATGTGTCAAAACACAGCCAGGCTTAGGAGAAGGCTAAGAAAATCAGACTCAGAATGAACACAGGCTGTCAAGTAGTCATACAAAAAGAAACTTAATATAAACGAGAGCAATATAAGGAGAAAAACTCTCCAAACCCTGAAAAAGAGAATTATATTCCCAGTATGGTCACCAATTATGTTACGAGGAAAATATCTCTATGGCTGGGGGTAAACCATAACAGACAAAAATGTATGCAAAAATCAACTCTAATCTCAAGTATGCTATATAAACAAATATGCTAGCAAGAAAAGACAAAATGCCTACCTTGTCTAGACGTTCGATGAAGTCCACCATTCAGCATTGGACTCAAAGCAATACACCTGCAACTTGTCCTCAACAACCAAGAAACACAAGCATACGGAGATAATATAAAATGTTAGCACATTCAATAGCATAATCCATCAACACTGATAAAAAATACGCCGATGGAATAATAATTCAAATATTTGCAAGATATTAATTGAGCGAGAAAATAGTATTTCTATTAAAATGTAATCAACAAAAGTGAATGAATTACAAACTTTCGTGTCGGCACGGTTCGAAATCAAGAAACTAAGCTCCTTCCAGCTGGGCCTCCACCACTTCAATCCTCCACCAAAGGAAAGCTCATATAAGAGAGACAATGAGGTTCTCAATCAATTAGGGAAGAGCTTGGGGGATGAACAATGTGTTTAGACTTAAAAGGAGAAAGGGATTCAGACACAATATGAAGTGAATAATTTCTCCAGAGTAACTTTGATCTCAAATTTGAATTCTTCTCCTGTTTTCCATAGCTTGGATTTGGCCCATTTGTATCCTTCAAGTGGAACTAAAGGGTTGATTCAGAACGTTTCCAGTATATGGAAGGTCAATGATCATGGATCTTGTGATGTGACATGGAAAAGTGACATCATTTTTTAATTTTGGGCACAAATCCCGATGTACGTGGGTTGTAGTGGTGCAACCTACATATACACATGCTATACTATAGGTAGGAAATGTATATGTGGACAAATAATGTTTTTAACTATGGGATTTGCAAAAAGAGACTTCAAGTCTGCATAGGGAAATGGAAAAAGACCCTCTGTGCAAGTTTTCATAGGGTGAGCAAAATCTTGTTATAACAATAGTGGAGGTCGTAGCGTAGGAAAAAGAGGTAAAGAAGAACATGGCACAAATTCATGAAGAATGCACAGAGATGATCAACAAGGATATTACAATGCAATTATTGGACACACTAAGAGAAAATACTGCATAGGATCAAACACAAGCTAGGTAACTCACAAAGAAGTTCCAGACTCTCGAAGAAGTGCAAAAGGTTTAGGTGGCTCGGGACGAGCCACATGTCAGTGTTGGGGGCCTGTTGGATGTATACTTATTTAGGTGATCCATATGGATATCAGTGGCCACCTAACTTTTCCAGTTGTCTCAAAATAGTTTTATGACATTTTTGGCAATTTACTATTTTTAGCAGTTTTTACTTCCGGGGCCATTTTGAGGGCCTAAATGAAGGTTTTTCGTTATCAAGATCCTCAATGATAGTTGAAGGCATTATTGAGCCCCCAAAATGAATCTCCTCGATGATACCTTT
>JASDQU010393893.1:0-10899 GCA_032191745.1 Picea mariana | reverse complement strand
TACAAGGGTGGCCAACATATGTGCGCTTAAGAACCACTTGTATTTCTTGCGTGTATGAATCCCTCAACCGCGGGTTTATGCGCGTAAAGATAGATCTCTGTGGCTTAAAGACGCCAGAATACGTCTCTACCCTGAAAAAAAAATACCCACAATTTCTTCCAAGGAAAGTGCTCTGATACCACTTGCAAGATACCAGATATATAAAATATGCATAACATAAATAAATTGCTAGAAATGGCAGAGTAACAGTAAAATATCCCGCATAATCTTCACAATACACAAAAGATATAACAATAGCAATAGAAATAACACTTTGATTCATAAAGCAATGTTCACAGACCTCTTCGAGGGGGCAACCTACAATCGAGCAACACTCTGTTACAATAATCTCCAAGCTAGGGTTCTCATACCCTCAACCCTTAGTTATACTAAATATGTCTATTAAGAGAAGCATCTGGAGGAAGATCCTTCTAGAAGCAGAAGCTTCTATTAGGTCTTCTTACATCCGCCTTATTCTATTTTATTGAAAGGCTTTATTAATATTGACCTTTATTACATCCGAATACATTGATCTACCTATGTGCAGGTTAGGACCTTAACACATACACACACTTATGCAAGTTGAAATTAGAAAATATATATTATGTAATATATGCTGATTATATATAAGGGAAATCAAAGATTATAGAATGATATTATGATTGTCCTGTTTGTAAATCAATAACAAGTGGAGCCTTACAATTTAAATTGTGCGAGAAATGCATGCATTAGAGATATATTATAAAAATTTGTGGAAGTCAATAAGGGTGGGCTAGGAAGGATCTAGAACATTTTGGATGACTCTTCATATGTTATCATTTTTCTTAACTAGAACTTTATTGTTTTTCTTATCTAAAATATTATCTCTTATCTTGTTAAGAATGGATGATTAATCATTAACCCAATTAAATAAATACTGCGTCCTTATGCCTATAGATAGGAAAGTTTGGGAGGATGGATCCTCACTTGGTTTTTGAAGAAATTTTACTTCTTTATTATTTTTATATGAAATTCTCAAGAAAGGAAAGGAAGTATGGGAAAATATGTCTAGAGAGTAATGGTGATTTTCACCTCATGCTAGGTTTAGGTATCCGAGTGTGGGCTCGGAGGGTTAAGAAAATGGGGAAATTTCCTGAATTGGTAGGTAGGTTTTTATTAGTTACTTGGGCAAAATCTAGAGAAATGCTGGAAATTTACCATGTAAGCAAAGCATTGAGATTAAATATTTACCAATTAAACCAAAAACATAGAGCACGTCTTTCTATACTTCAGATATTTTTATTGTTATAATGTCTTTCTATGCTTCATGTATTTTTATTTTTATTTTTATCATGTTATCCCTTCATCTGCAATGCAATGAGAAATGCATAGTTGATTCACTGCTCTTGAGTTCATAACTACATACATATTGTATGGGAATTACTGTGAAAAACATAATTCTAAAATCAAAATTAATGTGGATGTTTACATTAAGTTGTTTAAACTATGTGTAAATAGTACTTAATGGGAGGGGAAAAAGATGCTAAAATAAGAACATAATAAAGAAGGCAATCATAACATGCTTATCTCTCATTTCCTGATGAGATTGAGCATTACAATTTAGAGGATCATCTACATTTAAATATGAAAACCTTCTTATCATCAACTATGCAATGAGAAATGCATATTTGATTCACTGCTCTTGAGTTCATTACTACACATTGTATGGGAATTACTGTGAAAAACATTATTCTAAAATCAAAATAAATGTGGATGTTTACATTAAGTTGTTTAAACTATGTGTAAATAGTACTTAATGGGAGGGGAAAAACATGCTAAACTAAGAACATAATAAAGAAGACAATCATAACATGCTTATCTCTCATTTCTTGATGAGATCGAGCATTACGATCTAGAGGATCATCTACATTTAAATATGAAAACCTTCTTATCATGATGCATGAGATTTTAATAAAAAGGGGCAAAATATTATCTATGGTATGAAAAATTCCTCATCTAAGCCCCAAATAATTCAACAGAATTTAACAATGATTGGTCACAACTTTCAAAAACCAACCGCTAGAGACTATTTCTAAACACATGCTAACTTGAATTACAATATACCATATGTCCCATAAATTCATCACTTCGTTCATTGATCATAAAGCACTGAATATTATTGTGAATCATCCTTCCACATATAGACACATGAATAAAATGGTAGAGAATATTAATGGGTTAGTTGTTGATCCAATTCCAAGAAATACAAGTAGTCCATTCATGATATCTTTGCTCCTAAAGTGAAAAGGAGGACAAATAGTGAAGAATCTGACGAGCATATGATGAATACAATGTATGGATGACATAATAAAGGACAACACAACTATTTTCTTTTGTCTTGCTTGTAACTTTTCCCAGCCCAACTGAGGTCCATTACGCAAAAAAATACTCATAAATTAAATTTTTTAAAGATAACTAATTTCTTGTAGCTTATTAGCTACAAATTACACACATATTTTAACCACTGTCTGTTATCATAACTAAATGCTTCTACATCATGATGAAATCAAACATGAATGCAACTAATAAACTTTAATACAACAACATATAAAATGTTCTCAAACATAGATTTAATACACAACAATTAAGCTCATAATGCAACATATAAACAAGATAAAATACTTATCTTTTTAAAATAGTTGTGCAACCAACTGCTTGGGATGAACATTTCATCCAAACATAAACTTGTTGTTTCAAATATCAACAACAAGTTAGCCTCGAGTTAAGGCTAGCAATCCACAAAAGAGGGTGGTCTCTTAATGTCCACTCACAACTCAGAAATCCCACAACCCACTGATATTCTCTTACAACTATACTGATTTTCCACCAACTTTCTTCCTCTTGACTTGCCCAACTGATCCGTAATTGATGTTTTAAAGACTATGGTTAAGTTTATGTATGAGTTGATTTACCATTTAGGAATTAAGAGAAGAATCTTAATTAAAGAATGTTGAATCCATATAAGAAGTAAAAACAACAAACCATAACACCAAGATTGTTAACGGAGTTCGACACAAGTTTGCCTACGTCTCCAGGCCTTTGTCTCAGTGGGGAGGGCTTCTTATTAATCTTCAATGCTTTAAGAATACAAAAGAAAGTCTTACATAACATCTCCTGAAACCACCTTTCAGATCTGCAACTTTTGGACATAAACATACATCACCATTGGCTGGAACAGGAAAATATGAAACTTTTGAGTATAAAGTCGACTATGCTTGGATCGACAGTTCGGGCTCTGGAGGCACTTTTATGTTCGACTACTCGGATGCAGAAACACAATCCATATTCAGAATCCCCTCGAAATTCTACAACTTTTGAGTATAAAGTCGACCTGCTTCTGAGCAGTCCCTCGGCACAAATCCCAATGTTGCGCTATGTCAGATCCGTACAGTCTGTATAGTCTCGATTTGTGTGCCAACAAAACTTAAATTTTATCGATTTTTGTTCCTGGCTAAATAAACTAGAATTCGCCAAATTTAGCGATCGTTTCCAAACTTAACGCTAGTTAGCCAGATTTAGCGAGATTTCGCCAGATTTGGAGGATCTCCACCAGATTTGGTGGAACCGCCAAATTTAGTTACCTTCTAGAAGGTGACACATGTCAGCTCCTCATTGGGCCATGTGTCACCTTTCCATTGGCCAAGCCATGTCAACCTTCCACGTGTCATCCGTACAACTTCCATGTCATCATAGACCCCGCCACATGTCATTCGTACAGCTGTCGCATCATCATTCGACCCTACCACGTGTCATTCATATGACTGCCACATCATCGTAAAACCCTACCATATCATCATATGACCCTGCCATGTATCATTTGTCTAGATTCCACGTCATTTTATGACCCTACCATGTGTCACCTCCATACAGTGCCACATGTCACTTTCATACTGGTCCAAGTCAGCCTTGAAAATGCCAAATTTGACTGACATGTGTCAACCTCTGGTGCTACCACATGTCATGTCGATGTTATCATGACGTACTGTTGACATCATCCGTTGAATTTAACAGTTGACTTTGACATGTTGAATTTGACTTTTTTACCTGTTTGACCTGATCTTCAAATCATGATAAGTTCTGCATACGGTGTCCATTTTCAGAAAAAAATATGTGGTCGAAATCGGCACGACAAGCCCCACGCAATGACGTTGGTTTCGTTTGATTTCGATAACTTTTATTTTTAGGCCTTTTTGGATCATTCCTCCCCACTAAGACCTTTTGGTCCTCCAAAAGGATATTAACTTGTCATCAAGTGCGGGATAGGCCTCCCCATTTGTCCATTGTCTTTAAACTATATCTTGTGCACCCATCACATCATAATCAATTGCATAATAAACATGACAACTGAAAGCATATTGTTAGCCATTTGAACCCGTTCACATCTTACTGAAGCCACTACCATCCATGTAGATAACATTAGCAACGATAACATCAGAAATATGACCGAAACTGAACCAATATGTTTGATGTGCTTACACGACATTAACTTATCTTGAAGCAAAGTATGATTGAATTCCCATCCTACAAACATCTCATGTTCATGCTTAATATCAATTGCTTTACTTGGCACAAGTATAGGTGTATTGCTTGCATAAGTTGCCTTCTTTAATTGTTCCATTGTTAGAAGAGATTGATTTGCTTTTATGTGATGAGCATGTATAACATATTCATTGCCTTCTTTAGTTAAGTGATATTGATTATGTTCCCTGTAGAAGATTGCTTTACGATCATATAAATAAGGTCTGCCTAAGACCATTCCACATGTTTCTAGCGGCACCACATCACATGATACTTCATCCACATACTTAGATGTAATTTCAAAATTTATGGTACATTGCTTTGTTATTGGAAATTTGTGATCTTTGCTTATCCAATTTAGTGAATAAGGTTTGTGATGCATCTTAGTGTTTAATCCCAATTTCTTAACCACTTCTTCTGAAATTAAGTTAGATTGAGATCCACTATCTATTAGTGTGTCGATCTTAGTATGTTTCATTATGACCCTTATATGAAACAATTTACTTCTTGAATGAAAATCATCACCAATTTTACTTGTCAAACCAACTGCTGTGATTTTAGTCTTATCACCTAAATCATACCCCAACTCTATTGGCCGCATTGTTTTTGCAACTGTTTGCCTCCCTTTCCTCTCTTTGAACCACTTCAGTCTCTTCTCTAGGTGCAATTGCCATCATCCTGCCCTTCTTTCTTGCAATGTTTGCAAGAGAGCTTCTCTTCCTTTACTGTCACTGGATTTGCTTTCTTCCCATTCCCTTTTCATTTGCCATCTTTCTTTGAAGATGTTTCCTCTAATACACTAACTCCATTTTTTCCTTCTTCAATATACGTTGCTTGAATAGAAACCTCCTATGTACTTCATAAGAGTTTCTTGTGTAGTTCATGGAACATCTAACATCAAAGCCATCTTACGAAATTCATCTGTATATTCCTGCACTGACTGTCCTTTTCTTAGCTTAAGACTTTGTCATTCAATTAAAGCCTTTTCCTTATATCCCAAAGGATAGAATTGTCTTCTAAGTACGAAAATAAAATCATGTCATGATGGAAAAATCTTACCAACTTGCTAAGTTCCATGTTGCCTCTTACTTTGCCACCAGATGAGAGTTGTGCCTTCAAGACGAATCAATGTCAATTTGATTTTGGTTGCCTCATATTTGATTTGCTGCACATTACAATATACCTCCATCTATCTAACCCAATTATCAAGTTTCTCAACATTAACTTCACCATCATACATAGGAAAAACAAATTTTACATCAAGTTTAAGTAATGACATATCAGGCTTATGTTTATGAGAATGTTTTCTTGCAGTAGAATTTGAACATGTACTTGAAGAAGAAGAAGATGATGGAGGTGAAGGAGGTGAAGGAGGAGATTTTGGAGGATCCTCTCCTTCTTCACTTTTGTCTTGCTTTGAAGATTCCCCTTGAATCGATCTCTTCCATTCCAACTACTCATCATACAACACTTTTACCATCTCTGACATGGAAAACAAAGTCTTTTGAAACTCTCTTTCATTTTGAGAAAGTCCTTCTTCTGATGCCATCTTCTTACTTTGAGATGTCCTCTTTGTTGATCCAATCTTTGGATTTCCTTCTACAAGCTCTCCTTCACTATGACTTAGCTTTTCCCTGGTAAACATGCAAACTCAAACAACCAACTGTCAACTTGCTCTGATACCACTTGATCCATAATTTATCTTTTAAAGACTATGGTTTATGCATGAGTTGATTTACCATTTAAGAATTAAGAGAAGAAGCTTAATTAAAGAATGTTGCAGCCATATAAGAAGTGAAAACAACAAACCATAACACTAAGATTGTTAACGGAGTTCGACACAACTTTGCTTACGTCTTTGGGCCTTTGTCTCCGTGGGGAAGGCTTCTTATTAATCTTCAATGCTTTAAGAATACAAAAGAAAGGCTTACATAACATCTCCTAAAACCACCTTTCAGATCTGCAACTTCTGGACAAAAACATACATCGCCATTGGCTGGAATAGGAAAATCTAAGACTTTTGAGTATAAAGTCGACTATGCTTGGATCGAAAGTTTGGGCTCTGGAGGCATTTTTATGTTCAACTACTCGTATGTAGAAACATAATCCATATTCAGACTCCCCCTGAAATTCTGCAACTTTTGAGTATATATTCGACCTGCTTCTGAGCAGTCTCTCGACACCTCCCCTTAGCATGAATCCCAATGTTGCACCCTGTCAGATCCGTACAATCTCGATTTGTTTGCCAAAAAACTTAACTTTTCTCGATTTTCGTGCTTGACTAAATAATCCAGACTCTGCCAAATTTAGTGACAGTTGCCAAACTTAGCGCTAGTTAGCTAGATTTAGCGAGATTCCACCAGATTTGGAGGATCTCAGCCAGATTTGGTGGAACTGCTAAATTTTAGTTGACCTTCTAGAAGGTGCCATGTGTTAGTTCCTCATTGGGCCACGTGTTACCTCGCCATTGATCGTGCCACGTCAACCTGCCACGTGTCATCCATACAATTGCCACATATCGTACGACCCTGCCACATGTCATCCTTACAACCGCCACATCATTGTCCGACCCTGCCATGTGTCATCTGTATGGCCCTGCCACATCATTGTACAACCCTTCCATCTGTCATTCGTACGGCTGCCACATCATCATACGACCCTGCCATGTGTCACATTTGTACAATGCCATGTGTAACCTCCGTACGGTGCCACATGTCACTTCTGTACTGGTCCAAGTCATCCATTAAAATGCCAAATTTAACTGACACATGTCAGCCTCTGGTGATGCCACGTGTCATGCTAATGTCATCCATTGACGTTGACCCGTTGACTTTGACTTTAACTTTTTTGAATGTTTGACTTGATCTTCAGATCGCAATAACTTCTGCATACAATGTCCATTTTTAGAAAAAAATATATGGTCGGAATTGACACAACGAGCCCCATGCAATGGCATAGGTTTTGTTCGATTACGAGAAATTTGATTTTTAGGCCTTTCTGGATCCATTTTGGATCACCAACCCAAGGAATGTACCCCTTCCTTGATCTCAATCCCTCGGGAATCCCAGTCATTTATTAGGGTCTCGTTGGCATAAGTAACCAGGAATCTCTTTGTTGGGAACTCGAGGGAACTCACTGCCAGAAAAATATCAACAAACAACAACAAACACTTGTTGTTACAGTGCAACTCACATAAAATTTCACTCTTTAGGAATGGAAACCTAGCTCTTCAATCTTCTACTCCAAATACGCTCCAAAAATTCTCCAGAATGCTCTAGAATTCGAACTCCATGGTTGATCTATTTCCAAGCTCTTCTTTTCTACTCTCTGCTTGTTGTTCATGTAGAAACTTGACTGTCCAAAACTGTTGTAAAAAACCATACAAATATCTTCTCCTTTGGTTGGATTTCTTGACTCACGCACTTCCCCAAGTTGATTGTACTCAACCACCATGCTCCCAATAACTAAGGGATGTGACTTCTCACACCCACCCTCTTAAATGCATTCAATTATTGGCTTTGGGAACACTCAACAACAAAATAGAAGGTTTATATACCAATAGTAAATTTTAGGAAGTGGGTTGAGTTAAAAGACATGGGTAATTCCCCTTTGGATTCCTCTCTTATACATTCTCCTAGACCCTCCTCTCTCTTGTGGATTAATTGAACACCCATCTCTATCTATATCCCCCACCAGTTGGCATCGCATTTAATTATTAAAATTCAGAAATACAATTCACATATACATCGCTTGGCCGTAGCCACATATTATATCTACATTAAGCATTAATTAAAATGGGGATTAAAGTGGGGATGTTACATCCCCCCTCCCCTACAATTTTGCATCATCCTCGATGCACATTATGTCAATACACATATAAAAAATTACATCACAATGCTTAAAGAAAAAAAAGTATTCAATTTTACAACTCCAACAGAAGTTCCAACCAAAATCTCTTGTTCCTCTCAACTCACTGACCCAATGAATGTACCCCCTTCACTATTCTCAGTCCATCGAGCTATACCATTCGTTTGTCATGATCCCCAGTGCAGGTTGGCTAGGAATCTGAGATGTGGTTTCAGAACTTTAGTTGCTCAAAATGGAGTCTTGCATTATGTTTCCTTCAAAATCGACAAAAAATTGCGGGTATTCCTCTCGCATATTTTCTTTATGCTCCCATGTGGCATATTTAGGACCCTGGTAGGTCCATTGAACCTTTACCAACCCTATGGATTTGTTCTTAAGCACTTTGACTTTCTGGTCCAAAATGCGTACTGGTTCCACCTGGAAATCCCCTTTGTGTTCCATCTAGAACACAATCCAATCAATTATGTGGTTGTGGTTAGATAGATATTTCTTTAATAATGACACATGAAATACATTGCGCACTCTCATGGATGCATGAAATGCTAACATGTATGCAACTAACCCTATCTTTTCTAAGATTTCAAAAGGTCCACAATATCTTGCTGCCAACTTCAAGCAACTTCCTAATCTTAGCGAACTTCTTTTCTCCTCCACTTTTAAAAACACATGTTTTCCCACTTTAAAATCTCTAAAAACTCTATTCTTGTCTACATAATGTTTTTGCATGTCTCGGGAAGCGTTTAAATTCTTCTTGATCTTTTCCATATTCTATTCCATTTCCTTCAACACATCTGGCCCACTAACAACTTTGTCTATTGGATTATCCCAACTCACTGGTGTGTTACATTCCCTGCCATACAATGCCTCAAATGGACTCATTTTAATGAGGCCCAATACCCATTATTGTAAGCAAATTCAACCAAATAAATATAATCTCCCCCCTTTGATGGTTGATCCATCACATACATTCTGAACATGTCGTCAATTACTTTGTTATTCCTCTCTTTTTTCTCATATGACTTTGTGTGATACATTGTACTATGACCCAAATCCCTTGAACAAACCTTTCCAAAAATTGGATGTCTGTCTGGAACTATTGCCTTAGGCACTCCATGTATCTTATCCACTTCTTTCATATAGATCTCTGCAATATTTGTTTCTTTGTGTGTAGTCTTCACTGGAATAAAATGTGTTTCCTTAGTTAATTTATCCACCACCACCATGATGGAGTCTTGTTGCTTCACTATTATGGGAAGCTTTGTCATAAAATCCATTGTAACAACTTCCCACTTCCATTGTGGAATGGGTAGTGGATATAGAAGCCTCGTTGGATGTCTATGTTCAGTCTTCACTTTCTGGCACTCTAGAAATATGGCTATGTAATTAGCCACTTCTTTCTTCATTATGGAAAAAAAATATTGGCTTCCTAGAGCTACAATTGTTTTTTGATATCTTGAGTTCCCCACATATGGCACATTGTGCATTTCCCTCAACACTTTATTTTTCAGCTCATTAGAATTTAGCACATATATTTTTCCTCTATACATGAAAATTCCATCTTCTTTTAGTTGAAAGTCTTTAAATTTCCACTATAAATTTCCTTGTTGTAATGTTTCTTTTTTTTTTAGATATTGTTGATTTGAATTTGCAGCTTCGATAATTTTATCTTTTCAGATTAGTCATGTACATGTTGATGGATTCAATATGAATTTCATGAGATCTTTTGCTGAGTGCATCAACCACTAGATTCTCTTTTCCTTTGATGTACTTAATCTCAAAGTCATATTCACTCAGAAATTCGAGCCATCTAGTTTTCCCGACATTTAATGTTGGTTTTCCAAACAAATGTTTTAGGCCATAGTGGCCTGTCCTTAGCTCAATTTTCCTCTCTGCGGGGTAATGTCTCCACACTTTTAATACATGTACAATTGTTGCTAATTCCAAGTCATGTGTAACATAATTCCTCTCATTATCTTTTAATTTTCTGGACTCATAGCATACCACATGATCTTCTTGGGTGAGGACTCCACCAAGCTCTTCCTTGCATGCATCAATGCACACCACAAAATATTCATCCGGATCTACAATCTTCAATATTTTTTTTTTTTTTAAGTAAGAAAATTGTATTACGTGAGGTGCCTGCAATGGCTAAAACAAGGTTCCAAAATTACAAAAATAATCCCCTGGAATTGCTGGACTGCCCCAACAGAGGGGAAACCAGTCCACGCAATCACCCAGTCACCAGTCTGAGTCTGCAACAGTGTAAAAAACTAGCAAAAGCATAATAAAACTATCTAGCCTAGGAAAGTGGCAAATTGCTAGACACCTGGCCGAGCCACGCGACACCGAGGTCCTCTTCCCAGGCCTCTGTCGTGGCCTTATTCGACTGATCTTCCACCGCCTGCTCTTTGTTCTTCTCCCGTTCTGTAGGCGCCG
>JASDQU010393891.1:0-10899 GCA_032191745.1 Picea mariana | reverse complement strand
TGTATCCCTTCATTTGCTGGATAATAATAAAGGAAGGACCTGGCAATTTCTCTGGTGGACGTAGCCCACACTGGGTGAACCACGTAAATCTGTGTCTCTCTTGTATTGTGTGTCTTCTGTGTTTTTTTTCTGCATTTGTTTTATTTTATTGCTCCGCGGTCCTGTTTTTCTAACATATAGCTCTCTCTTCTTGAATGCATCCCTGTGATTCCCTAGACTACAACAAGGTACTTGCCAACAAGTTCGTTTTCAAGCACTCCACTATCTTATAATGCTTTGTGGAGTTTTGATTATATGAATATTGATTTTTTCTTTCTTTGTTTTTTTTGTTTTCCTTTTTTTTTATGAGATGGTATTTGCTTCTCCCTTATTGTAGGTAGAGGTTCCCTCAACATTCAGTTGTCTTGGGATTCCTCATGGTCATTGAATATTGTTGTATATTGTAGCTATGGTTGAAAGCTTTCATGAATGGTGGTTTCTTATTCAAGCCAATATGAAGAAATTCTTAAACTTTCAAAACCCTTGGTCTTCCATGTCAATAAAACAAAGACAATTGCATTGTCTTCATATATGCATACATTCACTTCCATTGAATCTTCATGAGCCAAGGATTAAGAAAATGCACGATTATCATCGAGTTCAAACTAGCATACCATTTTTCTACAGTAGCATATGACATTAGGTCTTCTTGAAGGATTCTTATGCAACAATGTTCTCATCATAAGGTTGATTGATACTATTGATGAATAAGGTTGATGCATAGTTTGCTTTTTTAGAATGGTGCACCTTTATTTTGTAGCATTATTTATTGATTTCATTTCTATATACAACTCTTCAATTGCCATGTACTTTTCCAATTTGCAACTTTATGGAAAATCTTTCTTGTTGGTTCAGTAGCTTAACCAATTCTTTAGCAAGATCATAAGAACTTGTACCATTGACATTGATCTTAAGGACTCGGTGACATATGGTCTTGCAATTTTTCTTAGATTCCTTGGTGACTTGGCCTTTCCATAGAAACTCAAAGAACTCTTCATTTTAATCACTCGTTAGTGGATAGTTGACCTAGTTGATCCTTTGGTGACCTACAAAAACATAGCACTTGTTTTTCAATATATGATGAAATTATGGAAGAACAGAGATGTGAGGACTTCATTCTTCCAATAAAAAATAATAATAATTGCAAACAACACACATAAAATAGATATAAGGAGTCATGAAATAGTTTTCATTTTTAACATACCAAAGATTGGTAGCTAGCCTAGACTACCCAACAATGTTTTGATGATAAATTTTTGTGTACATTATCGAATTGGTGTGATTCAAAAGCCATATTGAAGTAGATTTCTAGGGATATCTCTAGTAAAACCCTAATTTTAAGGTGCATTAAGTTGCTATGTCAAATCCATTGAAAAACAACTCGTACAACATAGATGTTTACAATTTCCATCTTAGACCAACAATCACCTTTTTACTCGTAACTCTTTCATACGATATTAGACTGAAACGATTCCAGTGGGATATAAAAGTAGATTCATACATCCATATAAAATAGAAACATGTTTTAAAAAACAATTTCAATCGATGTGATAAATCCACTGATGAACAATCTACATGATTGAGTTGTTTACAACTTCTGGCCTAAACCAATAATTACTCTTTTCAACACAATTCTTCTCTGATTTCAGATTGACATGATTCCAATGGGAGATGAAATTAGATTCACATAATTATATCCATTATTAACATGTTTTAGAAACATTTTGAATTGATCCATCAAATATGCTAAGAAATAACGAGGATGTCAAATTTTAACAGTGCATATTTTGGGGCAAGCAATCACTAACTTGGCATAAAAATTTTCATATGATATCAAAATGAAGTGGTTCAAATTGGTTAGGAAAGTAGATTATAAGGAACATATATCCTAGAAACAACTTCTGAAAATGTCTCCATTTGACCCCTCAAAACGCATTTGTCTCGATTGTGATTTTAGCAATATCATCAACCCAAAATGTTGTAGAAAGAGTTCAGCTTCATTTTCTAGGGAAGTGCAAAGGATGTAKCTTTTAGGAAAGTTGGGGGGTGTYGAGATGATTTTAGTTTCCTCTTAGAAGGCATCATGTATAACGGCATTAACCTTTCCAAACTAGGGTTTATCTAATGATGATTCACAAATGCAACTTAATATGACCTAAAAAATTAACAATGCAATACCTAACCCCATGTAAAGAATCTATTGTAGCCTTTAAAACTTCTTTTAAAGATATTTTCAACACAAATATTTTATTCTCTCCTGTAGAATTCAAATCTAGGCTAGGTCATTCTTCTTAGTTTGAATGTGTCATCGAGGTGATTTCTATACCAGGTTAGAGTTGTCACAGGCTATAGAACTCACTTATTGCTACGATCTCACTTCTTATTGGAATTGGTGTAGGTGTGGCAAGGAGTCATAATGCCAAAGAGTTAGCAAGAGGCTTGTTATGGAAAAATGAGATGTTGCATATTGCTATGGTTATGGAGGTGGGGTTTGTAATGGTCATTGTTGAGGAGTTGAAGGATACCAAGTTGTGGGAAGGACATTGTTCATTTGATTACCCCATAAATGATTGAAATATTGACAATTTCCATAGGCATTCCATGAGGTAATTGATGTGATTGTCATGTCCTCCTCTAGCTGATTAAACATCATTATTCCTCATCCTCTTTGTGCTTTGGTAGTGCTGGTCATTGGACTCTGTCATGATTATTCCAAGATTAATGCAACCAACAACATTTTGAACATCAATACATTGATTTAGTATGCATTATTATTTCAACCAAACAATGTTTTTAAGGACAATGAGACAAAGTGTGTTGTTATATATGGTATTGAATGGTGTCTTGCAATGTAAGTGGCGAGAATGTATGATTAGAGTAATGGAGGTAGTTTGTTGACAACAAAGGGTTTTCATGGCATGCTTTATAGTTGTGACATATAGATTGAAATATAATAGCACACATGATGAAATTCAACAACTATGGAAGCAATAAATGACTCTTCGTCAAACTAGTATTTAGCAATATAAGGTAACAACAATGGATTCCACAACAATTAAATGTAGAACCATTATGTAACAATGGGTACCCATGTTCATCTTACATATATGTGCATTTAATGAATCATAGGAGTTGGATTAGAAGGTCAAGAGTTTATTCACAACATGACAAGTAAAGTGCATATAAAATTAGTAAACCTCGATATCTTTCTTTTTATGTTGTCATTATCTTTAAAAAAAAAATTAGAGGAATGATTCCCAACAAAGAATGCAAAGTGAAATGGAGTGAAGTAGAGTGAACAATTACTCATAAACAAAATATTATGCATGCTTATAGGAATATAATATGGATGTCATGGACAAACATAAGACAAACATAAGGAAGATAGCAAACACACACAACCACATTGTCATTCAAGGTCGAAAGTATTCATAGTAGTGCAAAACCAAGGGAATGAAAGAGATGTTCTTCCCTAATTTGTTTTCTTTTTGTTTGTCAAATCCTCTCGTGAGTGTCTTTTTCTTTCCCTGCACCAATTTTTAAAATTGTTTTGTACAAAGTGATCTAAATTATCCTTACATGAATGCATGGAAATAAAAACTACTCAAAATAGAAAAGAAAACCACTTGCAAAAGGAAACTCTCAAGCACCTTGGTTCCTTCTCCCTTTTATAGTGGAATCCCCATCCAACACTCTTTCTTCTTTTAAATTTTTAACACTTTCCTGGAAATAACACCAAAAAGTGTTGAGCTAAAGAATTACAACAATATACGGGTTGTTGAATTCCTAACTTGCACTTAAATTATCAACCAAGGGTTGTAATCTTGTGAAGTGTTGTGCACATGCAATGCAACCCTCAAGAATTTGAGTGTTGTTGAATGAATTATGTATCATTAGTCTTATGTGCCGATAACCTAAATCTTGTAGCTTATGCATGGACCAAGGGTGTGGGCATTCCATAACATTAGTTGCCCTGGGAAGATCTTGCCCATTTCGTACTTTGACTCACTACTATGGAATGCCTTTACCTTCTAGGAGTTGAAATACAATTGCTAGAAAATAAATTTAATCTAATGAAAGTAAGGAAATCGATTCCTCAACCAACCATGAGGTCATGTCATGCTAAAAGAGGAATCAAACACCACACATTGTAAGAAATTAATTTTAAGGAAATCATGAAATCTACTCTACAACATGTTGTTTGTACCAATACATTGATTCCTCGGCCAACCACATGGTCGTTGCATGTTGGAAGAGGAATCCAAAAGTAGTTGTAGCTATAGAATGAATGCACAATAAGTTCTTCGACCTTGGAACATGCAATTGGGCAATCTATGGATTTATGTGCAAAATAAAGTAAAAATAACAAAAAACATACAATGAAAGAAAGCTACAACCATTAAATAAATAAATAACAAGCAATATAATCTATGGGCGGGGGGGATTCAACCACTAGTTTCTTGCTTCAAAGTGGGCCCTTACTTTGAAGCAATCAAGGTGTTGAATCCCCCAAAACTAAACCCTATTTACAACAACAAGTTAATACAATAAATATGATCTCACATTAGCGGAGAAATTCAAATTTACAATGTCAAAGTGAAGGAAAAGTAATCCGAGCTCTTGTTGCTTTGATTGCTAACTTATCCTAGGTTACAATAATTGATTTAAATACAAAATATGAGCTCATAGATTTTCGAGAATGGAATCCAAGAAATTCATGGCTCTCTCCAACATAATTTCTACAAACGAACAATTTGTTTCTTGCCATTATGAATAATTTGAGAAGTGCCCAACTGATTTTAGTTTTAATAATTGGTTGAATTGTTGCATGGCTATCTTGAGATATTTCCCATCATGCTTGTTTTCCATATAGTAAGATTCATATGCACTTCATTCTGGAGCTTATTCATATGTAAGTTATTGATCTGAGATACTGTCCAACAATGGAGCATATTGTTGACATCTTCACCAAACCTTTTACAAATGGAAAATTCATTCATTTTCGAGCTTTGTTAGGGGCGTGAGAGGCTTCTAATCCAAATAAATCAACACAAACTTCTTTATATTCTCCAAGGGGTTTTATCCCACTCGGTTTTTCCCTTTCCTTTTTTTTATGGGTGTTTTTTTTTTGTACATGGGTACCGAACATGGCTACACATTTGTCAGGACCCATTTCTATCACCCAAGTTATGCTTATGGGGGGGGCGGTGTTGGAAAATATGTGCATGCGCTTAGCTTACATCAAATTCCTTGTAGACGTTTCTTACTTCAATGCCATTGTTGTGTGCTTTAGTGCTTTCACACACATAAGCAATTAATCTTACTTAACTATTTTTTGCTCCCTTGCTTTAAGGATATATTCGTGGTGTGCCTTTGCATGGATTTCTTTCTTGAATCTCTCTAGCATGGAATTGTATTTGTATTTCTTAGAACGATATAGTTTGGTTGAATTAGTCAGTTAATGAGCATAACAATACTCTTATGCATCAATCTAGTTTTACTTCTCTGATATGCATTCTTTTATTTAAACTCTTGATGTTGGGTGGTTCCGTAGCCATTGCATCTTAGATCCCCAGCTAAGGGAAATAACATTTTTGTATTTCGATTACTCAACCAAATCTCACATGAGTCAAAGGTCACACATTCGAGGACAAACAAACAACTTGTCTTTCTATATGATAATATAAAAAAATGATAAAATTAAAAAAAATGAACTATGGATAGCTCGGGCCATACAAGCTTAATAAAATATATGAAAACAAGTCAACTAAACTTGAGACACCATAAGAGTTACTATTCCTTAAGCAAGTGAATGTCTCTTTGTTATCGTTGTTTTGTGCTTAAAAAGACAATGGGTTGGGGCCATAAGCTCCCAAATAAAAAATAATATTAAAAAAATTTAGGAAAGAAAACCCAATAGGGGTCAAATAGAGGACACTACCTGATTCATATGAAGAAGAAAATTGTTTGAAAACATAATAGGGATTATACGACAATAGGGTACCACCTAGTGAACTCGACTTACAAATTCATTGACATGTAAGGTCATGATCAATATTATTGCATAAAGGCCTTGTCAAACATGTTTCAGACATGACGTCAATGGACAAGGTTGAAGGTGGATGTGAAATAACTCAAAGGATATTGAAAGGAGGACTATGGCATGAAAAATGGAAGTGGGTATTAGTTGAGCACTTTGTGGACAAGTATTTTAAAAAGCAATTATGGAGGGACAATCACAAATTTCACATGGACTGTCCTAAGAGATAGGGCATGAGGCATTTGACAAGGCCTCCAAGGTAGAGGAAGATGAGAATGAGCATAAATAAGAAGGGGGATATCATGTTGTAAGTGGAACCAATTGAGAACAAGGGGGTCTCGAAGATTTTTCAATTGAATACTTTTGAGGGGCCCAATAGAGGATAGTGAAGAGTAGGACATGGAACACATTGAAGAGGTCATTTTATGGATTATACATCCTACAAAAGGACATCGAATGGTGAGTTGGGATTGGAGGATGAATAATTAACTTGAGAATGTCATCAGTTGGGAAATTTTTATTGAAAGCAAGAGATGAGTAGTCGTAGAAGTCTTGCAAGACTTCTATCGAGCATCGTCCATGGGACTTTGAGGAGGGACAAAAATGATAGGACAATTAAGATTGAGGTTGGGAAAAATGTGCTCAGCTAAAAAATTGTGCACATTGCAAGCATATAGAGTGGATAATTTGCAATTACAGTTGAAGATTAAGGGCATTTTAAAATTTTTGAACCAAAACTATAGGTGGAGGCTACAACTCTTCTTGCAATTAGAGGATCATTGTATATGATTTTTCCTTGGGACTCTAGTTTGAATTGGTCTTGTTGCGTTCTTTGATGTAGTTAATGTATTTGTACCTAATTTATTGGTGTATGGGCTTTTAACAATGTAGTAATCGATCATGTGGCTTAGTGGGACAATTAATTGTAAGCCATTATGAGATTTGTGCCAAGGTTTATGACTTTGGATGTCATATTTATAGATGGGGCATTGTAAGTGTTACCGCACAAGTTGTAGGTTGGGAAAATCCCAACCCAACCACCAAATGGTTACAACTTAGAGAACACCTACCCACTGTCACCTTAGGCAGGTATTCCCGTCACTTTAGAGATGAAATAATCACCTCAAGGGGGGAATCCCAGTGACCCTAGGGGTAAATGAGACGGAAAGTGGTATGATGGAAGTGTAACCAATATAGGTCAAGATACTAAGTATGGAAGGGATTGATGAAATGTCTTGATGGTAGCCAAAGGTTGCCAAGAGACAATAGTGCATGTAAAGAGTGATGTACTTGCCCGAGACACAAGAACAAGCCAAGTATATGCATATAATATTAGGTGGAAAGCAATTTAAGCTTGTTGTCCCTAATTGCAGCAGTAAACAATGATGTATATCAACAACACAAATATAATAAGAGCTGTGAATAAATATGCTAAAAGTCTATCAAATGATGCAAGAGATAAGTTAGCAAAACACTAGTACAACTCAAATGTAAAAGCATAAGGATTTGGCATCAATGTAAGGTTGTTATAGATAGTATTGCATAGATACTTTTGCAGTCTTATGGCTATATCAAACAATTTGTTACAACAAAGAAATCAGCTACTAAAAATCACAAGTAATCCACCCAAAAGATGCACTAGGCCTAGTAGATTGTAGGGGTAAATTATTAACAACTTTTGATGATTGAATTGTGAGTTATTCAAGAAAGTGCTTGGGGTTTGTTGCAACCCTAATGGCTATAGCATTAAACTTATTACAACAACAAAATGGTTGGCTAAAAGAGGACGCCCTTAGGGCACAAGAATGCTTATAACATGTAGAAGAAATTCCAACTTGAACAATTCCAATATCTCATAGTTTTAAGTATCCCAATGCAATGATTTATTTCTCCAATGCAAGAGATTAGTGCCTTTAACTATTGGGTTATGAAGTCTTTAAAAGAGAAAGATCTAGTTATGCTACCTCCTTGGGGGTGTAATCCCTTTTACTCCCCAAGTTAAGCAAAACAAGCTAAGTAAAACCCTAGGAGGGTGTAAACCCTTTTACTCCTCCTAGTATTCCTTTGTACAACAACTTATTTCAAGACAAGATGATGGCATTGGTGGGGTTGTATGCACCTATACTCCCCAAGAAACTTAGAAAATTAGACTTGTAACCAAGAAAGAAACAATAAAATGGATTCCTTACCCAGTGCAAGCATAAGCAAGATAAACTCCTTCTTTAACCAAGAAACATCCACCATAAAGCAAGAAAATCACTCCAAGAGAGATAGAAAATCACTTCTTCCACCAACAACAAAGATAAATCATGGTAAGATAATGTAACCAAAAGATATGAAGAGAATTTACCATGAAGGGCGCAAATTTTAGCCAATATCCTCTCACAATGGGAGAGTTGTGTTATGAAATGAGATTCACATGATCTCTATTTATACAAAATGTTTAAAACATAGTTTGTTCACTTAGTTAGGGTAAAACATAAGATAAGGGGTCAACAACCCTTATCTTACCACTTAAACCAAACAATAATATTTAATTTTCACTTTTGCACACTAGAAACCCTAAAACAAGATGACATCTCCCCTTTAGGGGATGTTTTGACATTTATAACAAGTCGTTGGAGTTGGGGAAGCATGGCTTGGCCTCCAAAGGCCACATGTCCCTCATCTAAGCCTCTTCTTCATGGTCCAAATCCTCCTTCCTTCAAAACGTTCCATGTGTCAATGAGCAATGCCTCCATCGCCACCAAACCCTGGTCCTAGGTGACATCAAGCTTAAAAAACTGACGCTTTGCCCCTCCTAGTCAAGTCGTTTGGCATGTGAGGGTTGGGTCATGTCTTCCAAGGTGTCTTCTAGGCCTCTGAAGGAAAGTCATCACGATTCGGCATATGGGCACTTGGCATCCAACCTGTGGACTTCTATCACATACCCACCAAGGAAAACAAGTTTTTTCGTCGAATTCTCGAGGATCAGCATCCCCGAAATACCTACGGGGGTCTTAGCATAGGCTAGTTCCTTCCTTGTCCATATCCATGTGATCGTGGGTCATGACCACAGGCCGAACAAGTATGGCATTCTTTCGCTCTTCACGACTCAACACTACCAGAGCGTTGAGTCTTTCGACTCTGCAAACCCCAACACGGCGAAACGCCGAACCCCGATAGGGCTAGCGAGTGGCAGGTTTCCCCCTTGGGGTCTTGTCCACAGGACCCTGTCCCGTATCTACGCGCTTAAGCCAGCCAAGCGCTTATAGACTTTTCTCTACTTGCAACCTCGCAGGTTGTAGCGTCAAGCTCTCATGCTCTTCTTCTCCTAAATCCCGAGACGCGAAAGTCAGCAATGGTTGACTTCCTCTTCACACTTCTCGCAACCTCGCGAGTTGGAGAGTTGAGCCCTCGTGCTCCTATCTCGCAAATCCCCGAGACGCGATAAGTCAATCGAGTGTTGACTCCTTTCTGGGCGACGCGTGCCCACCTATCAATCACACGAGCCCCACATGATGGATATGCCTCGTGTTCTCACGAGCCTCGACTCTCAGCACTTCACGAATTCTACGGTCGAAAGTGACCCCTTCCAACCTCCGAACCCTCGAACTTCCGATATACGATATCACCACGGAGTTCTGATCCAACGGTCCTCCCATTCCTAAATCCAACGATTCAGATTTTTCTCCTCGCCACTTCGCACTTCGCGACTTCATGAGTTGGAGCACCCAACTCTTGCGCTCTCTTCTTGCGAAACCCCGAGAAGCGATATTTATTTTCCCTCTCGCGTTCTCGCTACTCACGACTTCACGAGTCAAAGGGTTGAGCTCTCATGCTCTTATCCTGCGAATCCCCGAGACGCGAGAAGTCAATGGAGCGTTGACTCCCTTCTCCAGGCGACGCGTGTCTGCCTATCAATCACGCAGGCTCCACCTTGAAGTTTTTCCACATGTTCTCTCGTGCCCGGCTCTCGGCACTTCGCTGCTCGTGAAGTCGAAAATGACTCCTTTCAACCTCCGAACCCCCGAACACGCGATAGGCGATGGGGTTCCTGATCCAATGGTTCTCCCGTTCTCTGGATCCAATGGTTGTCTCCGCTCCTCGCAACTTCGCCACTCACGACTTGGAGCACCCAACCCTTGAGCTCTTACCTTGTGAACCTCCGAGTTCGCGAGATCCCTTGATCTCTGCCACCTGTCCTCCTCGGATGGACGGTCCTGATCCTCTCGCGACTTCACCGCTCGCAAAGTTGAAAGGCTTCCCTCTATGACTCCCGATGTTCGAATCCCCGATATGAGCGATCTTGCGACACGCGTCCGCTCTCAGACGAACGGATCAGATTTCCTCGAGACTTCACTACTCGTGAAGTCGAGATGCTAACCTCTGTGAGTCCCGGTGCCCGAATCTCTAAAATGGATGATTCCTCGACATGCATCCTTCTGCAAATGGAAGACTCAAATTCTTTCACAGTTTCGTGATTTCTGATGTCGAGTGCCCGGACTCTCATCCTCCAGACTCTCAAACTTCCGAACACCGATATCCCGATACAAGCCTTCGGGACTTTCGCTCTGCTGCTCTTCACGTGAGGTTTTAAACCATGCTCAACTCTCGACAGATCCAACAACTGTCGGCTATTTAGACCAAGATCTGACGGCTTAGACCTGTCCCGCACTGAACACTCTCCCGCTGCTCCCTGAACGTGGAAAAACCAACGGTCCAGATACTCCCACAGATCTTAGGGATCTACGGTCCCAATTTCTTCGCTACTCACGAAGATGAAGGAAGAAAAAAGGGTTAAGGCATTCAACGCCCTTGTGTATTCCTCCAATCTAACG
>JASDQU010393886.1:0-10879 GCA_032191745.1 Picea mariana | reverse complement strand
CTGGTTCTTAAAAATGGGGAATGAGGCCAAAAAACACGGTAAAAGGTGCTAAATCTTTGCTGTAATGTTGGACTGGCAGGATCTGGCAAGTGGATGAAAGATTGAGGTGACGACAACCCCAATCCCGGGACTCCTTGCAAAAGTTCGGATCTCTTTTGCGGATTTGAATTTGCTGTCATTCTCAATATTCCTCTCAATAGATATTGCAAAATTGTCTATTGTCAATTTGGTCCTGCGCTCATTCAAAATTTTCCAAGTAAAATCACGCTGGACGCTTTCACACAAGAAGCCGTCCTCCCATTCTGGGCAGCATTCCACCTCTATTTCCTCAAAACTAGTCAGCCACTGTAATGCTTGTGGCATTTGTTTCTGCAAACTGCAGCTCTTCATTGGCAAATGCTTTAGCATGGGCATTGCTCCATTCTCTAAAGAGTTGAAGTCTTCTATGATGAGAGTTTCCAGTTTGGAAAATGCCATACGGTCTCCAAACTCCCTTGGAAAGTGACTGCACTTACTGTTACGTGACAAGCGTAGCTCTTTCAGATTTGGAATCATTTGTAGGTCTTCATACTCTGTGCTAGAGTTGTCTCCTTCTAACATAAATATGTTGGAGTCATTCTTATCCTCCACCACCGGAGGCTCATGCCAAAATAGCAGCAGCATATCCATATCAGAGGACAATGAAAGTGAATTTACCCAACAAAATCACTCATCGTCTTCTTCTGTATGCTCAGTTATAAGAAGAGCATAGACGTTTAAGGCAAAGCCCACATGATGAGGATAATGGAGAGATGAAGAAGACCAGGGCCAAGCATTACAGAGGAGTCAGGCAGCGTCCATGTTGAAAATTCGCAGCTGAAATCAGAGGCCCGCTAAGAAGGGGGCCAGGGTTTGGCTTGGCACTTTCAACACCACCGTTAACTTCCCCCTCGACTTGGTTTCCAATTCAGAAAATGGATCCGCTGTAAGTCAGAAGGCGCAGAAGAGGAAGAGAGGAAACGGTGACGATGAGGTCGCCTAAGGTTTACTGTTACTTTCATAATGTGCAATCATGCATATATGAATGTAATTGTTTTAATACCAGTATGTATGTTTTAATATTCTACAATTTTATCTAAAGTCTCTGCCACTATACAAGACTTTGATCAGAGGAGATTGGGAAAGATTTTCAGATGAAATTTTCGATTGCTATTCACTGACAAATAATAGTTCTTATTTTGATTTTGGTTATTTACTAGGGGCCAAGCCTTTAAAGATTCCCTATTGTGGGTGGGAACTTTTAATGGGGAGCTCGTGTAATTAGTTAGTCGATGCAGGTTTTTCTTTGGTTTCTCAATGTGTTTTCTTTTCCTTTCCCCTTTTTGATATGGTTTTATTTTCCTTTTTGATATGGTTGCTTGTTAATGTTATTTACTCCCATCTTTACTATCAATCTTTATTATTTTAGACACACAAATAGTTCTTATTAGTCCCTGTGGTAAACATAGAGGGACTATAGCGATTTATAAATTGTTGATCTGGCATTAGCTTGTGTGTTGACCAAAAATATTTTCCTATTGTTTATTTTTTGAACAAGGGAAGTGCAAATATCGATTTTTATATAATAAAAAGCATCATTGTTTGTCAAGATCTGATTGGAAAACGGAATGGAGATCTTATTGCCGCCTTCGCTATTCTCAATGTAAAATATGTTTGTATTTTGAAAGTATTTGGTAGTATATAGTCTTTTTGAGTCATAAATTTTGTTATGCATTCGTGGAACGTGGATTAATGCTAGCATTAGTTCGAATGTTTCCCTTAGCATTTTCTATTGGGCGGAATACATTCTCCACGATATTGCTATGTCTGATTTTTGTTTTATTGTTGCGTGCTTCGAGAGAACAGTCCTGCCACACTGCATCTTTTCTTAAATGCTTGCACAGACCTACGCCCTTCGATGGTCCTTACTGTCTTAACTGTTTACCTAAGAGCTCTTCCAGTCTTAAATGTTTATTGTACAGATGCCTTGCAATACAGTTTTGTTCATGCCCGACATCCCTACTCTTGTGCTCTATCCTTGTTCGTTGTTTCGTTCCATGATTCTGGTTCTTGTTTGATTCAACTTTGCAAAGTTGAGGTTCTGCACTTGCATTTCGAGCTCTTTGTGGTTGTTCACTGGTTTGTTGTTCTTCAACTTTGCAAGTTGTTGGACCTGTTGTTGCGGTTTGCATTTTCTTTAGCATTGAGGTCTTCCCATCATTTGTTAACGGGTAAGTTTCCCTGTTCTTGCTGATTTTCAATATTCTGTTCCAGATCATTTTTGTCTGTGCTTTTAGTTTCTGTTCCTGGAAAAAATGCGTCTTCATATGGCAGATGTCGCGTCCATAGTTTTTCCAAAAATTGCAATGCAGAGGGCTTTACGAAAAATAGTTGGGAGCTATCAGAAGAGGGAACCATCGGGTGGGGTGTAGACACTGTATGCTTTTACTCTGTGGGCCAGAAAACTGCATTTGCCTATTTTCTTTCTGCTGAGTTAAGTTATGGTTTTATTTTTTTGTAGTCTTTCTTCAATTTGGTTCAGTTTCCAGTGTCAGTCTGTTTTCTTCTCATCTGCTATGGGAACTAGGGGGGATTCAAGTTGAGAAGAAGAAGGTTTAAAGATACATACGAGGATTGGTTCGCTATTTTTCTTTTCTTTTTTATTTTGCTAGTTTTTATTTTTTGCTTGTGCTTTTCTCTGTTTTGATAGAAACTGAAAGTATCTAGCAAACAACTTCAAAATGACAGTTGAAAAGATGAAAGAGGTAATAGATGTTGAGTCATATGAAAAAGATACATAGTCCATTGTACATGACAACATTGACGTGGTTTTGCATAGGAATGGCCTTTTTAAATTGGATGCATTCTCGTATACTGTTGGGGATTTCCTTTTTGATACATTCTAGGTTCTATTGCATTTCCGGTATTCATCGAGCGAGCTGCGCAATGGATTGATAGATTATTTCTTGGCCTGTTTTAAAAATGGTGATGCTGAGGCTTTGCAGTCCTATGAATACGAGTTGGAATCTGATTTTCTTCGGCAGTTGCATGGAATACATGATGTGGCTACGTATTTTTCAAAGATGCGGTTGTCTGCATCTCCAGTTCTTCCTTCACATTAGAGGGGACTTTAGGGAGATACATTTTGTATTCGGTGGCTGTCTAATTGGCTGAATATATAAGTTGGAATATGGTCATTGACAAGAAAAACAAGATATCTATTATTCAACAAAACTGCATCTGACAATCCATATTGCATCTTGTTCCATGATGTTGATGCCCTCAGTGGCCATTATGAACCACTGCTGTACAGAAAAATGTCCATATGCAATATAGAAGGTCCTTGTATCTACTTGTCTATTATTTGCAAATACCTTCAATCATAATGGAAATAGATTTTGGATGGCATAGATTGCTATGGTTTACAGCTAGAAACAAATGTTGTGTCTAGTTGTGGAGATAGTCTATTCATTGAAATTTGTTTTTTGGTAGCAGCCGAGTTCGATGTTCAATCGTTGCGTCTTTACACTATACAGTCCTTCTACAATGCGATTATAGGCGACAACGAACGGGCGTTTAGGTGCTTGCATTATCACCTTTGCCCATATCTCGTGGAAAATATGCCGACAGTTGGAAGTTGGCAGGAATACCTTGTGAACATGGTGCTTCCATATGAAGAAGGGAATATAGAGGGTTGTAGATTCTGTTTGTAATGGTTGTCTATGGTATTCAGGGTGAAGATCCAGGTTTGGTCGGCCTCACCAGCTGGCACTATCCATTCCTGGGTTACCGATTCAAATTACAATCGAACAATTCACATCCTGTCATTGAAAACATATACAACACGTATCCATTATGAAACTTTGCTTGGAGATATCGGTAGTTCAGGGTTGAGTGTGCATGCCACCCAAACAACATCGAATCTGCATACGCGTGGAATGCTTCTTAGTGAAAACGAGAGTCCTCTCGGTTGCGATATGGGCAGACAGGGCTTGAAGAAAAAAAACATGCGTATAATTCATTTCAGTTGTGATGAGGCCATAGAGGGCTTAAACAAAAAACATAGAGTAAGTTATCACAATTTGAAAAAAATTATTCGTCAAATTCGTCTGACTTCTGATAATCAAATAGAGGCCTTGAACAAAAAACGTAAAATAGTTTTTGAGAAACCGGGTGAGAGTGAAATTCATCCCAATTTCCACTAGGCCATCCCGCCCCTGGGCAAGAAATGTAGAGTAAGTTACCACAACACGAAAAAGGTCATGCGCGAGAAAAAAAATACATTGCTACACTTCCTTTTAGAGAAAAACTCACTTTTGACAATGTAAAGAAATTTGTTCATGCAGAACAGAACATAAACATGTGTGATTGCATATCCTAGAATGGTCATGCAACTGTGGTAGTTCATGGTGTACATGAAAAACAAGAAACAGTTTCTACCCATACTTCCCTGTGAAAAAAAAATGCAAGACAGACCTACATGAAACAAATGAAATACACTCCTTGCATTGCATGTGAAATTTGTGAACAATTGAATTTTTCAAAAAATAGTCAGTCTTTCACGCCTAATTTGCAAGCAGAATACCTCCGGCTGACAGTCCACGATAAACCATTTTCCAATGAGAAAGTTTATCTTCCATGCAAACGATCGCTTGAAAATGGAAAACTGACACAATTTGCAACCCCTGACCGAATAAGATGTAATAAACCACTAGTAAATGTAAGTGAACTTATGGAACTTGAGGAGAGACTTGTCTCTCTGCAAATTGCATTTGCTCAAATCATACCTTGGGGCTATAAGCGACCCCAGATGGGCTTAACAGGATCAATTATTAATGTGCCTGTTCAGCTAGATGTTGTGCAAAAAGCATTGCCACAGTTCATTAACTATACAATTACAATTGTTGTGCCTCTGAAAAGACGCTTGCAATACAAAAATGTGTATCAGACAAGCAAAGTGTGTGTGCATGCTGTTATGAAAGCATTAAAGGAATGATGTTCCAGGGCCTTGTACAAAGAAGAGAACATTTGTATAAATGCCAACTGGAACAATGTTCTCACAGAAGAACATGGCAACTCTGCAGAGACTCTCGAAAATCCTAGTGATTCTGATACAAGTGATGAATCGGAGAATGAAACACTTGTTGAAACATTGGTCCATGGATTCACTGATTCACAGTGCATTCGTGACTTGCAAGACAAAATTGTCGAAATCGCACCTAGCGAGGGGCAACATCCACTTGGAATATTCAAGGACAAATTCGTCGAGGAAATGAAATTTCCAACACTTTTCTATGGAGATCCACATGGCACTGATATTACAGAACGATTCAGTTATCATAAAATAGTCCGATGGGAGCTACTACATTCAAGCGGTTACTTCTCCTGTCACATAACAAATTTGTTTTTCAAAACAATGTGCATAATAATAGAGCAAGTTCTGTCCTACATGTGGGTCCGAATAAGAAAAGGCCAGTTAGAAGGAAGAAAGTTGTTGGCCAAGGATGTGAAGTACAAAGTAAATCTAGAAAAAATTCTGAAATATGATATTGGATACATAGATTTCAAGAACATCCGCACCTCTCTTGACTATTTCAACAAAACATTTTTTTTTCTCGCAATGATTTGGCAATTGGGGCTGCCAACATTTTTCATCACATTTACAAGTGCAGAGAATTGTTGGGATCCATTGGTGGCTGCCATTTCTGACCTGCATAGTAACAAGAAACGTAAAAAAGAAAACCGATACACTGGAAAATAACGACATTGACTACCTCTTAAGAAAAGACCCAGTGACATGTACTCAATACTATAGACATAGAATAAATGCTTTGAGACAATTTATATGCCATGACGAAACATTTTTCAGAAAAATATTGGACTACTTGTTTGTGACTGAATTCCAGAATAGGGGAAATGAGCATGACCACACACTGTTGTGGATAGAGGGTGCAATGGTCTATGGAGCTGATAAGAATTTAGAGATCGAACAATTTGTGGATAAATACATAACATGCAATACAAATCATTTGGAACCAGACCTTGCGAAAGTCCATAGACATTACCATACAAGAAGTTGTAGAAAATGCAAAAGCTCGCATTACAGATACAACTTTCCCATTCCACCAATGAGAGCTACAAGAATCATAGAACTGATTAGTTTAGAGGACATTGTTGTTGTTGAGAAATCTAAATACTTTTTCACATTTCTAGAACAAGGAGGATTTGACGAAATGATGAGCTTTGATTCCTTCTTGACACAGGTAAATCTATTAGAAGATGAGTACATCCAAGCCATACAAATAACGCTTAGGCAACCAACACTTTTCCTTAAACGAAAACTCTCCCATATTTGAAACAAAAGTTTCTTCAACGACATGCTAGTTATGTGGAAAGAAAATATAGATGCACAGTACATAATGAATGCATATGCTGCAACATCCCACTGCACCTCATATATGACGAAGATTGACAAATCCATGACATCTGCATTCAGAAAAATATGCAAACAACATGAAAGAAGTCATATTGATGCCATACAAATGATACACACCCTTGGCAACACATTGCCTAATATTCAACAAATGTCTTCTCAACAAGAATTTTACATTGCCCTTTCTTTGCCCCTCACTTGTAGTTCAAGAAAATGTGTCTTCATAAACACATCTCCACTTGAAAAATGCACATTTATGCTTAAACCACCACTTTTGCTGCAACAAGAACCTGACAATTCAGAGGACGTCATATGTCACTCTATTATTGATTATTACATCCAGTGTCCATCTCCTATTAGGCATATCTGCTTAGCGGAATTCGTATCGCATTACAAAAAAAATGGTACACCCATATCAAAAAGAAAAAAACCCTCTGTTATATGGTTTGTCAAATACAATAAACATTGTGACTATGAAAACTATTGTAGAGAAAAACTAATGTTGTACGTTCCGTTCCATGAAAATGAAGAGACATTAATACATAACTTCTCTACATGGGAGGTTGCGTATGTTTCCTTTGAGACTATAGTGCATATCAATGAAGCTAGATTTACCTACAATGTTAATCCAACATGAGGTGATCTAGAAGTTGCACTTAATGACCTAGAAAACCCTGGCGATCATGATGAGACATTCAGAAACCTAAAGACAACCATAAATCCTTCCGAGTCCTATGACTTACAAGCAGATTTTCCTCGTCCTCCAGCGACTGAAAGTGAAAAACGTATCAACCTTGGTTTTCAAGTTACAAAAAATCCTTTCTTGATTGAAAATAATGAATACCATAGGATAATACATCTGTTGAATCACGAACAACAAACAATTGTAAAGGACATTGCCCTTAAAAAATGGTTGAACATGAACAGTCTTGTGCACGTGTTCCTTTCAGGTGGAGCATGAACAGGCAAGACATTCACAACTAAAGCATTTTTCCAAATTCTTATACGAATCTATGATTCAAACAATTTATCGGATCCTATGAAACCAAAGGGCCTAATAGTTGCATACAATGCTGGTGGAACAACAGTCCACTCTTCACTTTTAATTCCTTTTAACAAGTCACAGTTTCTTCCACTTAGCAAGGAAATGTTGGATACATTATCTAAGCTTTACGAGGAACTCCAACTTGTCTTTATATATGAAGGATCTTTGATTGGCAGTCAGTTCTTGTATTCCATTGACAACCGGCTAAGAAGCATAAAGCATGTGCAGACCAAATACTTTGAAAACGTTGACATGATCTTCTGTGGCGATCTTTACCAGGCACAACCCATCCAAGATTCTTTGATATTTGAACAACCTATCGTTAACATGGAAACAGTGACCCATGAATTCTGGAAAGACAATATTAAATGATTTGAGTTGCATACTACAATGCGCCAGACAGATGAAACATTCATTGCAATTCTGAATAGAATGCGCACAAACAACCAAACATATGATGACTTGACCTATATCAATTTGAGGTGCTTACAACCTGCACCAACAGATCCAACGTTCCCTTACCTGTTCTAAAGAAATAAGGATGTTTCAAAGAATAATAGCCACATGATGTTGCTCATGCATGGCGATGATATCATCATCAAGTTGATTGACTTGGAAGAAGACAGCCATGGAAATGTCCCACGTCATGAACATTCAGTCACTTTACCTTTGCACCTTGCACTGAAATTAGAAATTCTAGTTGAAATATATGCCTATAACTATGATTCATAGGATGGCTTGGTGAATGGTGGAGATGGAATACTGAAAGGATATACGAAGACAAAAAAGGTAGATTTCCTTTAGATTAAGTTCCATGAACTGCATATTGGTAAGCGACAAGAAAGCACGTTGTCTTATCTATATAATTCAAACACTGCAAGCGATTGGACTCCTATTTTGCGAATATCAAAGCCAGTATCAATATCAACAAAGATAGGTCGATTGAATATTCACAAATAGTTTTCGATTAAACTTGCATGTTCACTTACAGTCCACAGATCACAAGGACTAAAACTTGATAATGTTGCATTTCAACCTACTGGAATTCAGATACATGGACTTGTATACAGAGCACTGTCATGTGTCAGAAGCATAGACTCCTTGTATTTACTAAGTCCTCTAACAAAAGATAACTTCAAAGTGAAACATAAAGTTGATATTGAGATGGAACGACTCAGGACCACTGCAAAATGGAAACTGCATTATGATTACCAATCCATACAAACAAATTCATCTGTATCAATTCTCTCGCTTAACACACACAGATTAAATGCACACATGGATGATATACTGAATGACTATGATTTAATGCAATCCGATATTCTGTGCTTGCAGGAAATACACATGGCATTATGCATGCAAAACAAACAATTCCTAAATCACAATTGCATATCAAGTTACATTACACATGGGGTGATGATACTGGTGAAAAAACATGTACCAATTTAGGACCACATACATATCAAAGAAAATAATGTTGAACTAGTGCTTGCCAATTTTTTTTCCCATGGAACAGAAGTTGCAATACTAAATCTATACGCTGCTCCCCATGCAACATTCTCCAGCATAGTAAATGTTATTTCCAATGCATTGGACCATTTCCATCTAAACGAATCCATTGTACTTGTAAGAGACTTCAATATTGACATGCTACAAAATACTGGAAGAACAAAAGAATTGCAAAACTACATGTGCAAATACAGTCTACGCTTTCTTCTGAACAACATAGCGCATCTGCAAAACACACTTATTGACTATGTCTAGTCCAATGTGCCCATTTCTGAATAAAGTATATTTGTATTAGACACATATTGGTCTGATCACGATACAATTGGTATTGCACTTGAATTATGACATATACATCAAACTTATGGCAAACTCATATTTCTATGTTTCAAAGCATATCTGTATCCCTGATTTCTACACATAGCGTTCTGGTGAGCATACAGATGGTCTTCTACTCTAATTATAAAATATACGTTGTGCAAAAAAAGAAAAAATAAGGTACATCATAAAAAAAACTATTTGTGACTCTATTCATCTTATTCAATTTTTTTTTTGTATATGTACATAGTAGATTCCTTTTTCTTAACATCTGAGCTTATGTTGATATCCCTTTTGTTTTGTACTTTTGTTGATAGAAACAGAAAGGAAAACTAGAAGGCGCAAAGAAATCCTACCCAGAGATGTACTCTAATCAATGCAAAGGTGCATTCTTTTTCTGCCTATGTTCCATAGTAAACAATTTTTCCTTTACTTTCTTTGAATCTGTCAAACTTGTTTGCAGGTATATTTTGTTTTTCTTCTTTTTCTTTTTCTTGCACCGAGAAGTCTCTACACTGCACGTCCGCCATCTAGCAGAACTGCAATGTTGAGACAGTGCCTGCAAGTCCATTTCTGAATATGTATATCACCCAACTATAATTGTTATTTGCAGGACACAAAACATTAGAGGCACAATGTGCAGCTCGCAAGTGCGCGATCCAAATAAGTGGCTAAGTATGGAATAAGGGATCTGTGCATCATAAAAAAATTGTAGGGCTCCGAACAATAGAGGCTCGTTTCTAACCCTGCCATCCCGACAATGCGCGATGCACAAACTGTAAATGCTCTATAAATTCTCAGCCACCCAGCAAGTCTTCTAGTCAATTTGTATATCGCGGAGCTGTATGTGCTATTTGTAAAACATGGAACAATAGATGCCTATTTTTTGACCCGTCCCATCCAAGAACCTGGAAGTATTGAATCTGATATCAGTACACGATCTATAAAACCTCATGTCCATACTTTATAAAGGCACATATTTACTTTTGCCTCGTTTCTACAGACATTGATCTGGTAATGACAGACTTGCTGTTGCACATGAATTATGAAATCTGTAGTGGGACTCAGATGGATCCATTTTCTTTGCTTAGGCATTTTTGAACCCGCCAACCCGAGAACCCAATTTCTATATGGAGAAAATCAGCCCAATGTACAACCCGCAAATATGTATTACTCGTTTGTGGGAGCCCACCATCCCTAGAGTAGAATGTTGAGCCAGTCACCTCACAAATCCGCTTCTCAATTTATTATCATAAGATATTTGCAAGGCACCGAACAATAGAGAGTCGTTTTTGACCCCGCCAGCCCGAGAACCTGCGATCCAGAAACTGTAGATGGTCTATCAAATCTTGGCCATGCCGCAAGTCTGCTTCTCAATTTGTATATCACGAAAATTTGTGTGCTACTTGTAGAACAACAAACAATAGAGGCCTTCTTTTGAGCCCGCTCGCCCGAGAAACTGCGATCTCGAACCATGCACTTTTAGACTTGGCCATTCCTTCCTTGCTTTCTCTTCCCCGTGGCCGTTACCTTCGCACGTGTGCATAATAAAAAACATT
>JASDQU010393885.1:0-10899 GCA_032191745.1 Picea mariana | reverse complement strand
CCTCTGTACTGAACCAGAAGCCTGTGATCGATTCTGAAAGAGCTGGTTTCACCTCTATTTTGGACCGGAAAATCCCATGTTGTGTCTGGAGAATCTGTGTGCATCCACTGCCCGAGATCAAGCCTATGCATAAGATCTCTATTCCGAAGCCATGTCTGTGAGATCGATTTTCCATCGCTGAACCAGTTTGAGGAAGCTTGTGTCTGTTTCCTATGGGTTGTTATGGCCATTGATTACTGGATTACGTATGTCTTGTGACCAGTTGTGAAACTCTCTCTCTCCCGGTGAGAGTGGTGTTGAGGTTGTCTGAACAGGTGGTTTTGTCTTGTGAACATCCCTCTCTAGGGGGAGAGAGGAATCCTGGAAGGAACCCTATAGCTGCCACAGAGACAAGAAACTTATGGTCTAGTCTGTTGCTGTAACCCAAGGCAAGGGAGGTTAGCAGCCAAAGGACTATCTAGGTGACAGAGAAGGTGTATACTCCTGGGGTAGAACATGCATGTGGGGAATGAGGGTCTGTGGGCAGTGAGCATGAGAGGTTCCTGGGAGAGAATCCCATCCTTGTGGCTGTGTGTTGTTTTCCCTGTAACCTCAGCCTAGCCTAGGATTCCTTGTCTCGGAGTGGATCTTAGTCATAGCTCGGGGGTGACCCACTGCTGAGCTTGATGAGCAGTGTGGTCTAAGGCTGAGAAGTTTGTGGAAGGCCTGTACTTAGTTGGTGGAATCTACCACTATTAAAATATAAGTATCTGATTATGCTTTAATCATGTTTTGCATGACTGTGTTGCGTATCCTATCATGAATTCTACTGTGTGTATTAATTAATATTAAATGCTATTGATTGTTAGTTATAGAAGTAAATAATATGTTTACTCTAAGATGAAATGTATTTCTTTGTTTTAAATGCATGTAATTAATTGTGAGTGAGAATGTTGTTATTCTGTGTACTAAGACCTACACAGTAGTGAGTGAAAGGGGTGCTATAGGAAACAAATGTTTCCACTTCTTCTAGGAATTATTCTATTCCCACTACGACTGTCACCACAGGGGGTGTTCCACCTCCTAACCCACCGTCATTGTTCTGATTCACCATGGTCTCGACTGCCTCTACCTCGAGAAGTGGTCCAATCCTGTCTTTGGTGGAAGCCACTACTCCTTTCACACAGAGTGTGACAGGCCCTTCGTTCTCATATGGGATGCCTAGCTTAGGTACAATCCCTATACTATCCTAATCCACTTTACAGACTTTAGGTGTGGGGACAGGGAGCTCTAACGCTCCTCTGCAATGGCCCATGGGGGGGGAAATTCAGCTCCATTTGAAGCTTTCCCTTACGGGGGAGGTCATATACATCCTTCATCCCCTTTGCTCGGTGGTATCCACCAACAATCCATCGGGCCAAAGACACACCATATTTCATTTAGAGTAGGGAGTCAAGGACCACTTTCTCATAATATGACAGTAGGGTCGACACCGTTTTCTTTATTCGGTGCATTTGGTAAAAAAAAATTCTCATCAGTTGCTTTTCCAACTGGGGGAATCCCTGGTTATGGCCAACCTAATCCTATGCAGGGTACTATTCCTACACAGGGATCAAACCCAGGAACTTCTTCCACATCAGGACCTTGGAATTCTTGGCAACGATCAGTTCCCTCATCAGGAATGTCGATCTGGGGCAATTCTTTTCATAATCAATGGAACCCCTTGCAAGGTGCAATACCTATGCCCATGGGATCGGCATGGGGAAAACCTTCCCAAAGTCCTCCGAATGTAATGTGCGCCCAACCATCTATGTCCTATTTCAGGAATTAGCTGATGATGTCTCCTCAAATGAAAAATCCATACATTGGTCATGGCCATGGTTTTTACCAGAACCCCAGCCAACAACCCAACTTTTCCTGGCAACCTAGTGCTAGTCAAACTCCAGGCTCCTTTTTCCATGGTTATCATCAACAACAACCAAAACTACCTTTCTTGGCAACCTTACATTTTCGAGACTTGACAAGGTTGTTGAATGACCCCATCTATCATGATCCAGGTTGGCTCCCTATGAAGACAAAATTGCCTTTGGACATACCAAAGTTCGAAGACAAGCCTAATGAAGATCCAGGGGATCATGTGACCACCTTCCATCTTTGGTGCTCATCTAATTCGTTGAAATACAACTCCGTACAATTGTGATTGTTTCAATGCACTCTCATTGGGAGTGCTACGAAATGGTACATCTAGCTCGATCGCTCGAGATATTATTCCTTCAGCAAATTGGCAATGGTGTTCCTAAACCATTTCCGATTACCTATGAGATACGACGCCGTCACAAAATTGCTAGCCAATTTTGAACAGACAAAAGAAGACCATATCTCTAATCACATCCGAGAATGGAGTTGTCGAGAGAGTTTGATTAAGGTACCAGTCCCACCTGCATTCCTTCTTGAGTGGTTCCTTAAGTCTTTGGTCCCACAACTATCCAAAGATGTCACAATGTCGGGAGTGTTTTCCAAAGAAGATTCCATCATGAGAGATCAACATCTTGAGCTAGTTTATTCTCAGTCTCGTTTACTATACAAGATTTTTTCAGATGCACCACGATCCATACTTGATAAAACCAGATAGAGAGTTGGACCACATGCCGATGGTATTGTAGGTTCAACACAAACAAAGCCTGCTGAACAACTAACAAAAAATTTGCAGCAATTGTCTATACAACACACAACGGCCAGCTAAACTATTGTTTTGGCTTCCCCCCCTACCCAAACATCGGATGTACACAGTGTGCAATTGACAAATCTGAAGGCTGCCTAACAGCCTGATGGAAATAAAAAATAATGTAAGAAGGGTAAGGGGGATAATAAACCCACTAATAATACTGGTCAGGGCAACACTGAGAAACAAAAGGTGAAGTATCTATGTAACTTATTCGTAGAAGACCACCCGACCCACTAGTTCCCTCAGCTTGCAGAGGCCCAAAATTTTGTGTCACAGTGGAACCCTGATGTGTTAATGAATCCATTCCAACATGTGCAAACCCTAACCCAAGACTCTACAAGCACGAAAGGGGGCAATCAAGGACCCTCTCCGTCTTCGAATAATCATGCATCTACGAATGTGTATATGATGAAAGGTGATGCTTTTATATTGACTAGAGCACATGACTACAGTAAGCCAAGCAGCTCTGAGAAAGGTAAAGAAACTGAAATCCCATCTCTTCCTCTCCAGATTGAGAAGACTTTGGGTGAAATGATGACACACATCCCAAAAGGTGAGTTCAAGAAAGCTTCTCAGAACCCAAATTCAAGGGCTGCCCAAAAGTATTTTGTGGTGGAGGATTTGTCTCAAACCCCTTGTGTGATGTCTTCTTTGGAGGTCCTCCAAAGATACCCTTCCTAGATGAAAAGATTTGTTAGCTACTTTAGGATCTATCGAGACTTATAATCTGGGTACAATCATGCTGGATACAACCAACCTAAAACCTCGTCTCCTTTACCACGTAGCATTTATGATAGTATTGGCTTACCCCATGAAAACTTCTACTTGGAACATTTTTCGCATGATGATTGATAAGGGCGCCTCAACATGCATCATGTTGTTGGTGTGTTGGAAGGCCATTGGCCAACCCATTTTGTCTCCATCACCTACTCTTCTTACCACTTTCAACAGTTGTTCGTTCCGACCACATGGCATCATCCCTTCTTTCCCTATACAATTAGGAAGGAATACCGTGTGCATCAAGGTAGAAGTAGTCGACACATCCCTTGACTACAATTTCTTGTTAGGTAGGAGTTGGACCTATGCCATGCAGGTAGTGGTCGCTACAGTTTTCCAGGTCTTGTTGTTTCCACATGAGGGTCGGATCGTGAACATTGATCAATTGTCCTTCTCCCAACCTGACCCTTCATTGGGGGCATTTTTGGTCTCGATGATTGATAATCCTCAACTAGGCATCGTCAATGTAGGGGTTGGTTTGTGCCCACCTTTTATGGGTACTTTTAATTACCCTCCTCCTCAAGGTGATGTCAAGTTGATATCAGACCACCATAAGGTTTAGATTTTCCAAGTTTCATCGTTTCGTATGACTTACTTCAATGATCCATGGATTCTTCCTTCCCCATCAACCATGATGGAAGGGAGAAGGCACCATGGTACGTCCATGCCCTTGTTCGTGGTAGAAGCAGCATACTCTTTAGTCCAGCAAGCTTCAGCTGACACTGATCAAACTCCTTCACAAGAGTTAGATTTGATTCCAGAGCCTATTTGGGCTCAAGGTTCCCTCGTTGATACCGATTCATTAGACTTAGTCTTTCCCTTAGATGAATAAATCATTGAAGCAATGACTAGTCCGGATAAATCCTAGGATGATCTCCATCATAGATCATACTTCCTCCCATATTTAAGTAGAATCGAAGCAGAGGAATTCACCTGAACTATGACTAGAGATAGGTCTTGTCATATCAATCCCTTGGCTACACATGAGGTTTATGCTAAGGGTAATATGGAAACTATCACTGAAACTATACTGATTAATATCTCTAGAACCCCTAGCGTCGTGGAGAATGTTTTTGTTGGAGCTGATTGTTCCCCCGAAGAGATTCAAATCTACAAAGACTTATTTAAACAATTTTGTGATGTTTTCACCTGGTCTTATGAGGAAATGTAGGCATTGATCCAAAAATAGTTGAACATGAAATCACAACTTATCTTGATGCCAAGCCAGTTTGGTAGAAGCTTCGTCTAGTTAATCCTAGGAAAGCAACAACTATTAAGGTTGAAGTAGAGAAACTGCTCAAAGCAGGTTTTATCTATCCTGTCCATTTGACCCAATGGGTGCCAAATCCTGTGATGGTCAACAATAAATAGGGCATGATTCCCATATGTACGTATTTTTGTAATTTGAACAAAGCCTATCCAAAAGATAATTTTCCCACACCATTCATTGACCAGATAGTCAATGAATGCACCGGTTGCGAGGATTTTTCTTTCATGGATGGTTTTTCGAGATATAATCAGATATAGATCAAACTCAAAGACTAGCACAAAACAACTTTCATCTATCCATGGGGTACATTTTCCTATCATAAGATGCATTTTGGTCTCAAAAATGCTGGAGCTACCTTCCAGCAGGCCATGTCTTTTACTTTCCATGATCTCAAGCATATAGTCGAAGCCTATTTAGATGATTTAGCATCACGATCTCGCAAGAGAATGGATCATCCCACACACCTTTGACTTATCTTTGAGTGATGTCGCTACTTCCAGATTCACTTGAATCCAAACAAATGAAGCTTTTGCATAACGTCAGGACGATCGATCGATTTCATAGTCTCAACAACAGGGATCATGGTCGATCCTCTCAAGGTGGAGGTAATAATTCAGTTGCCTCCCCCGTGTACAATCCTTTAGCTTCAAATTTTACAAGGAAAATAAAACTTTTTGAGGCATTTCATAGCCAACTATGCTGAGATCACAAAGGGATTTATCCATTTGCTAAAGAAAGACGTCCCTTTTCATTGGGACGAAGTCACTCAACACTCTTTCAATGCATTGATACATGCCATCACGACTACCCCTCTGCTCCGACCACCTAATTATAACAAATATTTCTTATTGTACTTGGCTATGGCAGAGTCAACTATCAATATGGTATTAGTTCAGGAGGATGAATTCCTCTTAGAATATGTGATTTATTACCTGAGCTGAGGCCTGGTTGGACCAAAACTCAATTATTCCCATATTGAAAAACTAGTGTTGGAATCCGTTCATGTTGTTCAATGGTTTTGTCATTATATTTTTTTTCGCAAGACCACCATCATTGCCATTGTGAATCCAATTCAATACGTATTAACATGATGCGCCATTGGTGGGAAGATCAGTAGATGGATAGTTGTCCTCCAGGAATGTGACTTAGATTTTGGTTCGGCGAAATCAAAAAATTTATTGGTCTTTGCGTAACTCATCTCAAAACTTCCGGTTGAATCCAGTGAGTTTATGCCCAAAGAGTCGCCTATTAGAGGAGACATGTTTTTTATTGCATCTTTGGATCCCTGGTATGGATATATAATTATCTATCTCCGGACTTTGAATTTCCCTGCCTCTACTTCTCGTGATGAGTGTCACCGTATACACCATCAGGCTAAGAACTATCTCATACTTGACCACACTTTGTATCGCCAAGGTGTGGATTGCATCCTTCGTCAATGTCTCACTCATGAAGAAGAAGTTATCATGCTTAACGACTACCATACTAGAGCATGTGGTGGGCATTTGTCTGGGTTGGAAACAACCCAAAATATTTTACGAGCCAGTTACTTCTGGCCAATGTTAATCAAAGATTGTATTGAATCGGTCAAGAAGTGACACCCGTGTCTAGGGATGATTTTAGGGGCTAAATTTTTCTCATGGGCCAATTTTCCATGGTTTTTCCAAAAACGAGATTCACTATTTTAAAAATGATTCGCCCAAATTCTATAGGATAAAATTATTTTACCTTAAAAATCGCCAAAACTTTATAAAAACTATATAAAATCCTTAGAAATTTGAATATTTTTACAAAAATATCGCCAATCATTTATAGTTGTCATATGAAGGATTAGTAAGATTCGCCAAGGTTTCTACATTTAAAAATAAATTTCCATCCTTAAAATCATCCCTGCCCGTGTCAGATCTTATCTCGGAAGATGAGGGCACATCTCGTTCCCTTGTTTCTTGTCATCATAGTTGGTCCCTTCACCAAGTGGGGGATTGATTACACTACATGCAACCCTCCTTCAGCAAGGGGGCAACATTATATCATTGTAGCCATAGACTACTTCATGAAGTGGGTTGAAGCTATGCCAACGTTTAAAGATGATGGAGAGACTGCAACTCTCTTTTTGTTCAACTATATAATCGCAAGGTTCGGTGTCCCGAGAGAGATTGTCGCTAACCATGGTAGTCACTTTCAGAACCAAATGATGACCGAATTAACATCAAATCTTGGGTTGTGGCAAGAAAATTCGTCACCCTACTACCCCCAAGTGAATGGTCAGGTGGAAGCTGTAAATAAATCTCTTAAGACCATCCTACAGCGAACAGTCAATTCGGCCAAGTCAAATTGGCATTTGATGTTATACTTGGCATTATGGGCTTACCGAATGTCTGTTAAGACTACAACCAATTTCTCGCCTTTTCAACTCATTTACGGGCTGGATGCAGTCTTTCCTATAGAATGTCATATCACATCCCTAAAGTTGGCAGTACAGTTACTACCAGACACTTCTCCACTTGAAGAGAGGTTATTATACATTGAGAAGCTCAATAAGCAGCATCGTGATGCAGCCCTGGCCAATGAGGCTCACAAACAAAAGGTCAAGTGTCAGTATGATTGGTCTATTCATCCTCGGATTTTATTTGAAGGTGACCCTGTCCTGGTCTATGACTAGGATAAGGACTCCCTGGGGGTAGGCAAATTCAAACCCATGTGGTTCGGACCTTTCATCGTAAAAGAGGTTCTAAAAAAGGGCACTTATCATCTAGTAGAATTTGAGGGAAATGCTTTGGTGGAGCCTAGAAATGGGCTCTACCTCAAGAAGTATTACTCATAGGTAGGTCACCTTAGGTAACATTTTGTAACATATGTATAGTCTTTGTACTATTACTTTCTTGTTTCTTTTGGTTTTATGGATGTGTCGTTTTTGATGTTATCTTTTGCCACTGTGGCATATGTCAAGTGAATCAGAGGTGTTCATTGGGTATGCAGACGATGCTAGCTGACACACTCAGAGGCTTACCTCTACAGCTTGGGTAATTGTTACACCTCAGGGCCAGTTATTATCCTTAGGAGGTATATGTTCAGGCGACACCACAAACAATGTCGCTGAATACAATGCAATTATTGAGTTTCTTCATGACGCTCTGTCATTTGGTATCTCTCACCTTCGGGTCTATTTAGAAGCTCAGCAGGTTGTGTCTCAATTAAATAGAGTCTACCATGTTCATGATCTTACTTTACACTGATGATTCCTTGGGGTACGTCTCTTAGAACGAAGCTTTGATTATATTACATATTTTCATGTTCCTAAGAGATTAAATCAAGTCACATATACTCTAGCTAATCAAATCTTAGATTGGCATCTCACATGCATATAAGAAAGACATACACATGCACATGTAAATATATTTTTAAAGTAAAATATAATCCATAAGACATAAAAAGACATAAAAATACATATATAATATCAAAATCATCAGAGTACATAGGTGGGCGCATGCGCCTAAAACATATGACTAGTAATGAGTCATGGGGATTATGCCCTCAAAACATATACAAGTAGTTCCCTCGGCACGTAAAAATTCCAGCCTAACTAAGGACGGGGCCTGTGGGCCCTATTGTAATAATCAATGGCATTTTCCAAATGCCAAAAAATGCAGATCCATGTCCGTGGCGCCCCCACCACGTGAGGCTGCATAGATGGTGGCAGATCCTCAATCTCTTCCATGGGGACTGTGTGAGGTAAAATTTCTCTCTACTCGTCTTAAAATCCTCTCAGAGTCATCGACTGGAAGCTCTCCTGCTACTGCTGGTCCCCCTGCAGTGGTGGGTGCAGCCTCTAGCTGAGGATGTCTCATGTTCCTCGCATAATCCATTAGTTGCACTGGCCCCACATCTGCACATAATAGACACATATCAGTCAAATGTTCTAGTATAGAAAAAATGATATATATAAAAAACAACATAAAAATTACATATGTTTAAAAAACAAAAAAAGCAAATGATGCAAACTTACCCATCTCTCCTAGCTTCTCGCTGGGAGGTACCAGTATCTCAGGGTCTCTTGAGAAGTCAATCCCAGCATAAGGGTAGTCCTCTATGACTAGGATCTGTTGCAACAACCAAGAAAGAAAGTCGTCATCAAAGGAATCATTGGTCCTTCCTCCCCCCTATCATGGTAGCAACACTTCCCATCTACATATCATGGGAAGAGAGGCTTGATGCCCTCATACCACCTCTTGAGGGATGAAATTGGGCACTCTTTGAAAGAAGAAAGAGTAAAGAATCATTCCAAACCTGAAGTTTCTCTGAGCCTACAACCGATAGTCTATTAGCTGCCTCCTCATACAATCCAGTAATGTGGTGCTCTAGTAAAAACTTTGTACATTTAAGCACTGAACTACATAGTTCATTTGTGCATGGGACTCCTAATGCAAATCCACAAACCCAGTAATCCGCCTGATGAGAAACATGATCGCATGCAGTGCTAAGTCTAAGATCTTTCTTATCATCACTTGTGAGCTCATCCAGTCTACACCCACCTCACAATGGAGTCCAATCAACTCCTATATATTGTGAGGCCCAGAGGGAAATGTATGGAAATTGACTGGTTCCCCTCTCCTGGAGAGGCCAGTCAAAAAGTATATGTCCTCTGTTGTTGGAACCAATGAATTCCCCTCTAGCATAAAGGCCTCTGTGTCAAGATGCCAATAGTCAACCAAGGCATTCAGTATCCTAGGTTGTGCTCGTATGAAAGGACACAGAAAAAATTTCAACAATCCACATTGTATTAACGCAACAACAACATTAGGGTCTTCCCCAACCAACGCACTAATATCCTCTTGCTCTCTTTATCTCTAGTGCACATACATCCTACACATGGGCAAAGTTTAGGAGGGTTAACTCTTGCTTTTTTAATTTTTTTGCAGTAAATGGACGGTCCACGTGGGTTGTTGTGATGACAGTCATGTGTACACGCATTCTGACATAAGACAAGCGAGTGTACACGTGGGTTGTCATAGGATAGCCCGCGTGGACATAGAGCCGACCTTTTGAAGGTTGATGCCCCCCAAAAAAATGAAATTAAATGCATAAATAAAGAATTAGATTGCAAGATGAGGTGGTTTATACTTACTTGGTCTAAGCGGATGGTTGTTTCTTCCACCGAGGCTCCCAGAATCAATTCTTTTCACAAAGGGGTCATTTTCGCTTTTAGTCAATTTCTGAATTAGCAATGGTGATAATGAGCTGCCAGCTTCATTTTATAGAGGTTTTGGCCTCTTTTTGTCAATTTTCGGGCCCTTTTGTCATTTTTTCTAAATTGAAAATCATTTAATATGGTTCAAGAGTCTTTTTTGGATGGTCACGGGAAGTATTTCTTTGGGTTTTGGGAATTTTTTTTGAGATTTGGGCATTTTGATGGTCCTTTGGTAAAAAGTCATTTTTTCCAACTCATTGCATTTAAGTCAGGATTACACCTCCACTTTCTACATCTCATTGTCTTTTCCACTTTTCCATAGGATCGATCCCACCAATTTAGGACACAGAACCATTATTACTTCTTTAGAAGTGTCGTAATTTGCTGGTAGAGCTTACCATAACATGGATGCCCTAGGTAGATCCTGGTTGCATTATGGTGTCCATGTTGTCACTAAAGACTATAGGCTTGAGAGTCACTTTTAATTTTTCTTGATTACAAGTTTGAGCCTCATTTGCATGATTCCTTATCACTCTTGAAATCACCCTCGGGACTGCCAAAACTTAACGGGTCTTCTTTTAATCCCTTTTCAGACCCTCTAAACATGAAAATATTGCCAAGTGATCTTGTGACCTTTCATGCTCATTAAACTGAAATTTGAAGTCACGTCTATCCGGTGGTAGTTTACCCCTTTTCATTCTGGATGGTCAACTGTACGAACAAAGGTATACTCTAGAGGCCTTGTATCTCTAGAAGAGTATCCTCAAGTATAATTTTAACCCTTTTTCAGGCCCGGGGGACTAAATTTACAAAAATGGAACCCCCACAGAGTCCATAGTTAAGCTCTTTTCAGACTCCCTAAAATTGAAAAGATCATCGAGTGACCTTATTCTTTCACACTCGTTAAAATGGTCCATAAGAACATTTCTGATGGAGTACATAGTTAAGCTTTTTTCAGAC
>JASDQU010393882.1:504-10899 GCA_032191745.1 Picea mariana | reverse complement strand
AGTGTAGTCAAGGTCGGTACAGGAAACCCAAGTTCACCCAAGAGCCGGGGAATCCATACTGCCTCTATTTTTTCATTAAATATTCCATGATACTTTTCTTATGTTGTTGAAAAAGACACTAACTTCTATTTCTTGCATGTCTAAACCAATGGTCTAGTGCTGAAACAAAACACATTGGTAGAGGTGGAATTTCAATTATCAATGTCATCTACCCATTCAGAATCAGTGAAGCCGACTAATGAATCTGAACTTCAAAAATATTCGATACTAGGATGAGAGGTACCCTTGAGATAACGAACAATGTTTTTGACATCTTTCTAGTAGATTTCTCTAGGATCCTGCATAAACTGAGAAACCACACTAACAAAAAATGAAATGTTAGGCCGATTGTGAGTGAGATAAATAAGGTTACCAACCCGTTGTTCATAAATGGTGGTGTCAAGCTTGGGAGAATGACAATATTTACTCACCCTAACTCCAAATTGAAAAGGAATAGCACACAACTTACAGTGTGTCATCTTAAATCACGTCAAGATATCCATTACATATTTATATTGAGAAATGAATAAACCATCAGACAAAGGTAACAGTTGAACACCTAGAAAATAGTGCAGAATACCAAGATCTATCATGTCAAAGGAGTCAACAAGTTGTTTCTTCAATCTAAGAATGAGATCAATGTTATTTCCATTTATTACGAGGTCATCAACAAATACATCAACAATTAAGGAATTTCCACGAGTATGGAGTACATATAAATTGTGATCAGAGTCACAACGGTTGAAACCAAGATGGAGAAATAAACGGTCGATCTTAGCATATAAATCTCTTGAAACTTTTATCAAACCATAAAGAGACTTCTTAAGTCGACAACCAAGAGTTGTATCTATCGCAAAACCAAGAGGTTGTTCCATGAAAATTTATTTAGATAAGTTTCCATGAAGGAAGGAAATTTTCACATCCATATGATGGATCTCCCATCTAAAACAAGTAGCAAGGGAAATAATCATATGAACAAAATTCATCTTTGCAACAGAGGTAAAAGGTCTGACTGTAGTTAATGCCTTCTTGTTGAGAGAATCCTTTTGTAACCAAGCAATATTTATCACTCTCAACATCGCCTTCAAAGGTAATGTTGGTCCTATATACCCATCGAAATTTAATAATGTTCTTTCCTTGAGGTTAATGAATTAAATCCCAATTATGCTTAGTCAAAAAAGAATCCATATCAACCTGCATGTGTTAAGAACCAAAGACTGAATACAAAAGCACCACAACATATATACAAGAACAATATGCAAAATCTCTTTTATTATTATCAAACTCTTAAGGTAGGGAAACACCATACAATGGATCCTATTATGGAAGGAATCATGTCATGTTCACTTGTCTCTTCGAGGGAGCTTCCTCCTAATGAGATACTACTCCAATAGAATAATTCTCTTCATATCCCATTACATTTCTTGAACCTCTTTATATAGTGCTACCATCACCTAAGAACATTCTAGAGGATGAATCTTCTAGAAGTAGAACCTTCTAAGAAGTTCTCTTACATTTATTATATCTGACTACCCATTTATTATATCTAACTACCATAATGGGCCTTATTTAATAATATAGTGGACCTAGTCCACCTTACATTGAATGGCCTCCACTATTATCACGATGGGCCCTCTGGGCCCCCACTAGTACCTCTCTAGATACCTAACAACATGGCTTGTTCCCATTCAAATTTTCCTTATGCATATGAGTAGGTAACAAGAACAAAAGTCATCAAAGAAACTCTGGCATGATTTTTTTGACTGTGATTTTTTCGGCTTGAAGAAATATCACCAACATCAGGAGAAAAAAATTCAATATTCTTAGAAGCCCACCTAGGTAGGAAAGAAAGGGGTGAACTGATATCCACTATAGAATTCTGATCATAAGAAGGAACCGTTTCATTCAAAGGAGATGGAGTACTAGTAGAAACAAAAATCAAATGACCAATCGAAACAGGAATAGAGGCCGACTGTCTATTCAAAGGAATGAAAAATGGAACATGAGAACCATTGTTGGAAACAACATCAAAGGGACCATCCTGTAGTAAACCAGAGGAAGAATTCAACAACTTAATGCATGAAGAATTCTCATCAAACCACAAATTTCGTCTAATAATGATTTTTCATTTGATAGGGTCAAATAGTTGATAGGATTTAGACTCTTTAGAGTATCCCATCATGATACACGCATGACTATTCACATCTAGTTTCTTCTTGCAATCATCTGGAATATGCATCTAAGAAACACATCCAAATATGCATAGGTGATTGACTGAGGGATTTCTTCCACACCATATCTTGACTGGAGTCACATAATTGACATCTCTATTCAGAATACGATTCAGGAGATAGTTGGCGTTAATATTTAACTTTGTTTTTGACTGTTAGATACCCTTAATCCCTGTTCTACCCATTTTTTTTTTTTATGATTTTTGTTAAACTTTGTTTCTCCCTTTTTTTTTTGGCTTGAAAGCATGTTTACATTATTTTATGCACATTTTATTTTTTTTTAAGTAATCAAAAGTTAATATATGATATGATAGATTATTTCCATCACATCACGTGTATTTTTCCCTCATTTAAATTTTCAAATTTTCCAAAGTGGAAAGGGCACTACAAGAATAACACTATTCTTGCAGTGCCAGGAGTAATTATAGTTTTGCATGCACCACATTCTCGATATCATGTTTAAATGCCCGGAATTATTGCCAAAGTATCTACATATCTATGTATGATCTATATCAGGTCATGTTTTTCAATGATGACAACTAACTCGAAGGATCGGGTTGTACTTGCCACCTTGATATCAAATCACAATCCCTGATTATTATTCCCCATGTATGAAGTCACGATCCATCTATATTTTGTATTTCTATTACTCCATGCATGCTCTGTAGGTAAACAGATAGTTCCCAGACTTCGACAGTCTTCAAAAGATGGTGATCGAAACCTAGACCTTCTCATAAATCTTTTGCAGAGTTTTATCAGTGTCATGGAACCAAAGAAGAGTGGGAAGATAACCAGGTTAGAGACAAAGGGGACTGAATTACTTGGGGACTTTCCTCAAATGGCATAGAAGTTTAAATATGCAGGCTGGTTCGATTTCTTATCAACATTTCAAGGTCATGATGAGCAGATTTCCATGATTTTTTGCACAGATTTTTGATGGTTTTGAAATAGTTGTGGGTAAACTCCTCATGCACATGACAAAGCATTCCATAGAAAAAGCATGCAAGTTACCAGTATGCGGAGAGAGATGGTGTAATAAAGAAAGATTAGTTATGGATCTTTTTGACCAGTTTTTGATTCTAGAAAGACAAAACCCCAATTGGAACCAAGGCATCCCACACAGCTGGGTGAGGAAAGAATGTCACACTTCCCTTCTGATCATTCATAGGTACATCACCTATGAGGGAAAATTTTCTCTAGTTCACCTTTATCATATTATATTATTAATACATGTGAATGGTGACTATCCTCTCAATGTGCCTTATTTCTTATTGAAAATCCTATCTAAAATGTCTAAGAGAATTCAGACACATCCTGCAACAACAAAGAAAATTCTTTTTCACCAAGGTTTGATTAAAGCATTGGTAATATTTTCTTTAAGTGAGGTTCAAAGGCATTGGAAATGGTTAATGCAGTCACTAAAACCTAAACAACAGGAACCTAATTCCAAAACTGCTAGGGGAAAGAAACCTGGAAAAGGTCAAAAGGATTCTCAAGCCATTGATGCTTTGGTGAAAGAAAGCTCCCCTACAACCAGGGTGACTTGTGCTAGTAAGAGGAAATTACAGAAACAACAAGTAATTGAATATTTTCCTAGAGGTAGACCTAATGAGAAGATCACTAAAGGTTGAGGAAAAAAACTTAAACTTGATAAAGAGATTGATGCCCAAACTGATCGAGACATCAAGGAGGAACCTAATGAACCTGAAGACTATACTGCAAACCTATTCAAAACGCCAACCAAGAAAAAGAAATAGTCTACTGGAAAAAAGGTTGAAAAGGGTAAGAAAATGAGCAAGAAAAAGGAACTTGTATCTAAATACCCTAAAATAACTACTACCAGGGCTGCAAACAAATTTAGGTTAAAATCAAAGGCTATGTTTCATCTTTCTATCAAGAAGGTTTTATAACCCTATATTTCATAGGAATCAGACAGTGATTGGGAGTTCACCTTCAGTAAGTTTATGGAGTAAATCACATGGCATTTTGCCTATGATTTACGAAAGGAAAAGGAAATGGATATGGTTTTCACAATCAAAATGAACCTTGAATGAGTTAAATTGGTATGTTTTCGACCCCTTGGTGGAAAAATGAAGGAAAGGGGAGCTAAAAACCCACTTTTTCGGTCTTATCCTAAGTTCGAGAGTGAAGTGACAAGTTGGGCGCTTTGTGTTAAAATGCATGTTAATCTCCGTGGTTGATCTAGGTGCCTCCAAATCAATGACTATTAGGGGATATCTGGACCCTCTGACTATTCTGCCTTTAACGGTGGGGGGGGTCCGAGCAGGTGGTATTTCCCTATCGGGCCCCTCATAACGTGTCACATTCCCGTGAACTTAGACCCCCCTCACTCCTTACTGCTTACAACTACTCCCCCCCCTCCTAGCTAACCACTCACCCATTCCACCACTCACTCCCACTCACACCTGTCCTCCACTCACCTTTTCTTGTCTATTGCATCACCCTCCCCTGATGCAACATTTGTCCTATCACCTCCCGAAACTTGTTCCACTAATGATCCATTTCACTTCCACCAGTACTCTCATTCACTCCTTGACCTATCGCACCACTCCCCTTTCAACCACACCTTTCCCCTTGCCACATCACGTTCACGCCTATCTCTCCCTTACACGTCACTTCTCACTACACTTCACCTACCGAATACCTACGCTCACTCATTTCCAATCGCGAACAATCGAATTATCCCACATAGCCATTTATCTCCCACTACCTCATGCAAATCTTGTGCCAATCTAATGGCCAAGTCATTACTACCTTCATTTACGTCCGCCTGTAGTTTTTTCATCAGCGACACTCGATAGTTGAGGATCGAACCACCAATAACCATTCTCAGATTAAATCGCCTGATGTTTTCATAGGTGGCCATAGTCAACATTAAGAGGCCAAAAACACATCATGCATTGAAAATGAATCATCAACTACCTCCATTTAATCAGACTCTAAAAATCGAGCAAATCCACATAATTTTTGTTTATCTGTAATCCTCGATCTAATTAGTTTAGATTTAGCAGTATCTAAGCATGCTCATTTGTGACAGGATCCAAGGCTCATAAATGTATAAATACTTCTGTTTTCAAGGTAGGAGTTGTTGGAACTGACCAAAAAGAAGTGTTCATTGTTGTAATAAGCTCACATAGCCATAGTCTATCAAAACAATATTACAGTTACAAGATTCATGTGTCATTATGTTGGTGAAGTTTCTTTCACTGTAATTATGTTTTCTCTATTTTTCATGTGTTTCTTTTCTCTATTGTTTTAAAGAGAGTCAAATTCATGATTTAAAAAAAAAACACCCTGTTCCTAGTTTAGAGCAATGTCAATGTTTTCTGCCTGAAGGTCATTCCCAGTATTCTTAACTACCTTTTTATGATCTGATTCCATCCCTTTTTCTTCTTGACCATTTACCAAACCTTAAAGGATCTAGCATAGTGCCTACCTTGCCCTGTAAGCTCCCATGTAGATCCTTCTTTGTTTGGATTAGATCTCTTTGACCCCATTGCCCAATGGCCTTTTTCTCTTGCTCCAACCAAACCATTTAAAAAACCAAATACCAATCCATCATAACTAGCCTAAGATCCATACTCAAACAAATCTAAATCTGACAGAGAGAGACCTCTCTGAGTCTTGGAGGGCTAGATCCTTGACTCCAAGCAGGTTTGTGGTTACCCCTGCTGATTTCCTCCTCAGCCTGGGAAATTACAGAGTGATAACATAATGGCGACCATACTGGGTTATTGTTCCTCAGAAAGCATAGCAAGTTCTAGATCTAAATACTAATGGTGGACAGTGATCCGACACAAGAAGGCTGGAATATTTCACCTGGCGACTCCAATCATCTCTAGATCAGTTCCAATTCAAAGACTCCACTGGAGGAAGAACCTAAAACATGAGAAAGCAATCTGGAAAGATGAGGTATTCGAGTTCAAACTATATGCAAGACATTTTTGGCTTTATCTGTAATTATATTCTCTCCTATTATAATCTTGGTCAAGATTTTATTGCTGAAATTCATAATGATCAGTTTCAAGATGAAGAACCTCAAAGGATTCATCCTTTACCTATATCTTTGGTACACACTCCAATATCTGTATATATCCCAGTGAGACACAAATCTCATGCTTCATATCCTACCATTGTTGAAATTCCAGTTAGTTATAAGCCCCTTGCTTTGCCTCCTATATTTGCAAAAATCCTAGATAGATACAAGCCCCTATATTTGCAAAAATTCTAGACAGATACAAGCCCCTATATTTGCAAAAATCCCAGACAGATACAAGCCCCTATATTTGCCTCCTATTCTCCATGATTTCCCTTCCCATTATAGCAATAATCTGCCCAGGTTTGATGGAGAAAATGCAAATATCACTACTGAAAAACATATTCAAAATCTTGAGGATTTTCTTGATCTGTTTGAGGTGGAATATGATGATGATTGTATCAGAACTATTTCCCTATCATTGCAAGGTAAAGTTAAAAATTGGTTTAAGAATATTCCAGTTGCAAGAATTGTTAATTTTCATCAATTTGCGAAAATTTTCCTAGATCGATGGGTGATCATGAGAAACGTTTTTCTCATCCTAGAAGAATATGACCATTTGAAAAGACATCCAGGGGAGACAGTACATCAGTTTTTAGCAAGATTCAATAAGTTGTACCATTCAATACCTGCTGATATAAGTCCACCCCCAGGATCATCTCACTTGCATTTTCCAAATGCCTTCGATCTTGAGATGGCATTCCAATTAAGAGAAAGGAACACTGCAACCCTTGAAGAAATGAAAAATATTGCAGTTGATGTGGAAGCTAACTTTCTGAACAAAAGGTTCAAGCTAAGAGCATAAGAGAAAGATAAAACTTAAAAGGAACGGATGACATCTTTAGAAGTAAAACTAGATGTCCTGGAAAACACTGTAAAAGAGATGATGCAGACGATTAGCAGGAAAGATAAACTTGTTGCTCAAAGATCACGGGTTCCAATAGTTCCAGAATAGAAAAGGGTCAATGTACCCAAACACTTTACAACTCATCCTTGGTATCATGTATTGGATAATGATTTTTTCATGTATTCAATTCACAACGTGGTCAAAGATGAAGCTCCAACTCATCTTGTTGAAGAGCCATCGGTTGATATGATGTGCATGTTTGATGACCTTGCATATGTAGATGATTTTCCAGGATATGATCATCAAGGTGATGATTATGTGGTTGATTTTGATGATGAATGCTCAGAGAAACCAACACTATATTCATGGGAAGAAGAAGTCCAATTACCACAATGCCAAGATGACAATCAAACTCTGCATACTAATCAATATTGGAAGGAGGAAAATGCAGAAAATTTTCAAGAAAATGCAAACTACCTGCCCCTATGTTTTGCCTCGATCCTGAGAAAACATTGCAAGCATATAGTAAATAGTAAGAATGAGGAGTGTTATGATGAACCAGTTGAGGAAAACAGGGATGATATATAATCTGCTTCATATCCGGAGGTGCAACCCTTGAATCTTTTTTAATGTCAAACCTCAGATGAAATCGTAGAGCATGGGACAGGTAATGAATTGATCTATTTTGATTCATTTCCCTTATATTTAGTTCATTTCATATTGTGAGAGGGAATCTTAGTCATATTCTGGTTGAGAATCACAGTGTAAGCCATGAAATGCCAGTAGAACCAATGCCACAGTCATCTAAAGCACTTTGTGACCCAATAGTTGATATGCTGGATAACTTGTGTTTTCAAAGTCAGATTTCATTTACCCCTAATGATTTCAAGCATTGTTATGACATGGATATGATCAGACAGTCAACTCCAATGTCTTGTTCGGTAGAAGTATTAGTACAAAAATCATCAGATTAAATACAATCATGTTTTGAGTCAATTGAAGACATAGAGAACACATGTGTGGTGCCTGGTCATGAGGTTGAATTGACCGATTCAGAATATCCAGTGATGGGTCAAGTCTGTCTTGATCTAGTGGCTATTTATATGGAGAAATTTTTCATCACAGAGCCATAATGCATTCCTAGTATTTCTGTTGTTTGTCAGGTTTATCAAGCTCCTTGTGATGAAGATCGGGATGGAAATCAGTTCATGATGCCTATGGAAGTTCTATTTCTGATATTGATTGAAAGCAGTAAAAGAATTGAATAATTAGATCAACTTCTGGATTGGCTTCACTGACATTTTTCCATTTCTTAATTATACAGTAATCCCAGTAGATTAGATTAGGTAGGTGTGCAAGTAAGCTTGCTCACCAAGCATTTTTCATTATTTATCAGTTTGATTCTCAGTTTGGTTTCAATTTCCATTTTCAAAAATACAGTTTGGTTTTCAAAGTACAGTTCAGGTCCGACACATAGATCATATTTCTATTTGTGGTTCAGCTAAAAAGATTTTGGAAAGAGCAGATTCCAGGTTTTGATTAGTTTATGAACAAGGCTACCTAGTCTATGATGTTCTTGGCACCTCACAAAGAAAGTGCCATCCCCAATTGGAGCCACTATTATAACCCAATATTTCATAGGAATCAGACAGTGATTTGGATTTCACCTTCAGTAAGTTTATGGCGTAAATCACATGGCATTCTGCCTATGATTTACGAAAGGAAAAGGAAATGGCTATGGTTTGCACAATCAAAATGACCCTTGAATGAGTTAAATTGGTATGTTTTCGATCCCTTGGTGGAAAAAAGAAGGAAAGGGGAGCTAAAAACCTACTTTTCGGTATTATCCTAAGTTCAGGAGTGAGGTTATAGGTTGGTTTATTTGTGTTAAAATGCGCACTAATATTGGTGGTTGATCTCGGCATGCCCAAATCAACGACTATCAGTGAATACCTGGACCCCCCCAAAACCATTTTTCCTTTAACGGTGGGGAGGGGGTCCGATCAGGTGGTATTTCCTGAGCGGGCCCCTTAGAACATGTCACATTCCTGTGAACGTGGACCCCCCTCACTCCTTACCGCTTACCATCACCCCCCACCCGCCCCTCTGAGCTAATCGCTAACCACTCAACCATACCACCACTCGCTCCTGCTCACACCTGTCCTCGACTCACCTTTTCCCGTCTATTGCATCACCCTCCCCTGACGCAACATTTGTCCTCTCACTTCCTGACACATGTTCCACTAATGCTCCATGCCACTTCCACCAATACTCTCGTTCACTCCCCGACCTATCGCTCCACTCCCCTTGCCACCACACATTTCCCCTTGCCACATTAGTTTCACGCCTATCTCTCCCTTACACGACACTTCTCGTTACACTTCACCTCTCGAATACCTAAGATCACTCATTTACAACTACGACCAACCACATTATCCCACTTATCCATTAATATGCCACTGCCTCATGTGAATCTTGTGCCAATCTAATCGCCAAGTCATCACTACCTTCATTCACGTCCGCTTGTAGTTTTTGCATTACCGACACCCAACAGCTGAGGATCGACCCGCCAATAACCATTCTCATATTAAATCGCCTGATGTTTTAACAGGTGGCCACAATCAACATCAAGAGGCCAACAACACATCATTCATTGAAAACGAATCATCAACTACCTCCATTTAATCAGACTCTGAAAATCGAGCAGATCCACATAATTTTTGTTTATCTGTAATCCTTGATCTAATTAGTTTAGATTTAGCTCGATCTAAGATTGCTCATTTATGACAGGATCAAATGGTAATAAATGTATAGATACTTCTGTTTTTGAGGTAGGAGCTGTTGGACCCAACCGAAAAGAAGTGTTCATTGTTGTAATCATATCACAGGGCCATAGTCTATCAAAACAATATTACAGTTACAGGATTCATGTGTCATTATGTTGGTGAAGTTTCTTTCAATGTAATTATGTTTTATCTGTTTTTCATATGTGTTTATTTTCTCTATTGTTTTAAAGAGAGTCAAGTTCAGGATTTGTTTAAAAAACACGTTGTTCCCAGTTTAGAGCAATGTCAATGTTTTCTGCCTGAAGGTCATTCCCAGGATTCTTACCTGCCTTGTTATGATTGTTGATTAAGGTTGGTTGTCATTGATGTCAACCCTTGAAGAAATCCCCTTAGCACAAAGGTTTGGGTAATGGACCCAATATTGTTTGATGTAAA
>JASDQU010393881.1:9043-19942 GCA_032191745.1 Picea mariana | reverse complement strand
AGCAGCAGCATCCATCACCATCATCTTGGTCTTGTATCAAAAGAGGTTCTTTCTCCATGAGGTAATTGGTCCAGGTATCATGGTATGTATCACTTTTGATCATTGAAACCTTTAAATATGTGCATATGATTCCTTTTATCTCTAACAACTGCTTGGATCTTATATTAGCCCACTTGACCATGCTTGGGGAAATTGACAAGGTGCCCTAGAAAGCCTGTGCCCATAGGTCTTGGTTTGACACTGGGGGGTTTCTGAAAAGCCATTGTCCGCTCCCATCATAGCACCACTGTTTCATCTTATCTCCCGCTCATTTATCCCATTCCCCTTGTCTGGGCATCGGGTTGACCTATTTGTAGGATTGCACCTTATTTTGTGGGAAGAAGGGACTAAAGGCCTAGAAGTCAAAAGAAACCGGTAAGAGACAAAAGCCTAAAAATTAAACCTCGAGATGCTTCGCCCAGGGATCCCTGAGAAGGCAATAAAAGGCCTCTCGGCAAAAAACAAGAGGGACCTAGAAAATAACAAACAAGACCTAGTCAGAGGATAGGGGGTCTCATCACGAGCCAGCCTATTAGGTTCATGGGTACCTAACAGTATGACATTGCCACCATCTGGTTATTGTGCCAGGGCAGTGACCTTTGGTTGCATGGCCAAGGGAAAGGGGGTCTCATCACGAGCCAGCATTCTCATCTCTGTGAAAGTACTTGTGGGTAACACTTTCAGCTCTGGTCACCATGCCAAGGCAGTGTCCTTCTGTTAGCTCTTGAATAAAAAGAAAAAGAAGAAGAAAAAGAAAATAAAAGAATAAAGGCAAGAACGAGCATGAAAAAAATGCATCCATGACAGGTACAGCTCGCCTTCTACAAAGGCACCCACAGATAACATTATGCATCCTTGGCTCTCACTACACCCACATGTCTGGACATCCCCTAGCCACATCACCTCACTTACATGGCTTGGATGAAATCCTCCTGGAAGCTTTCCATTTCTTGTGGATACTAGCCCAATAGGACATCTTGTCTCTTTCTCCAATCTTGTATTGCAGGTTTTTGTAATTTCTTTGAGCTACTGACTGATATATTAGGGGTTTTATGCATATGTTTAATAAAATTGATGATGAAATGTGATTGACATTGCTATGATCCCTATGACTGATGAGCCCATGGAGGGCATAGCTTTTGATGTGCCTGACCATGCCCGACACACAGGTACCATTTGGATCGGTACACATGGGGCGATGATCAGTTCAAACCTCCATGGGGCTGAAGAGCCCACCAGATGGATTCTGAGACCCCATCAGGGGATAGACACAGGATGGTGGTTGATCAGGGTTTTGCACCGGAGAAGAAGAGGATGTTCCATCAGAGGCACTTTGGCAGAGCTCGGCCTAGGGGGATTGACCCACTTCCAGTGAAAACGTTTGCCCTGGATGGCCCCGGACGTCACCTATGGGCTCATGACGTCATCTTGAGCATGTGGCGGTTTGATAGGGAAGTTGGCACATGTGGCATGATGAAGAGGCCCAAAGAGGGCTAACGTTTTACTCTTTATTGCTACATTTTCCCTAAAAAGGGGCTAACGTCTCCCTTAGAAGGGGCGACGTCTCACTTTTTGCTAAATTAGGGTTTCAAAATAAACATTTAATGTAAAACAGTATTATTTTGGTATTTTGGCCTTGTCGACCTTTTTATGACCTAAAAGTTAATTTAGGTCATTGATACAGTATATATTGAGGGTTTTTACTCTCATTTTGATCGTCTATCACTCACTCTTTATTGAGGTCTGATTTTAGCGCCCTACTAGAGTTTTTGGCTGATTCTAAGAGAGGCACACTTGTTGAAGGAAGACTTTTTGGGCATTTATGGTGTTTCTCTTGAAGGAAGGTTTTACAACTAGGGTTTGCATGGTTATCTCTTCATGAATTGTAAGTGTTTTTTTCTGCAAAACTTCTTATTGAATGGTTGTAGTTTAAATTTCTTGCATATTACTTGTAAATTTGTTGAATCAAAACCCTAGGTGACAAGCACATTTAATTGGTCCTTGTCTCATGTCCCCTAATAGAGAAAATTTCAGCCATTGAAGAAGAAAGAGAGAGCCTATTCATAGCTACACTCTCATTTCTTCTTCTCCCTGAGCTAGCCATACTATCCAGAAGCCAAAGAGAGTGAGACATCCTTGGCCTAGTTCTTCTACACCAAGGCCATACTATTCTAGGGTTTGCTAAAAAGGCCTTGTTGTAGCAACACCTTGCCTCTTAAAACCCTCATGCTTTGGTTGTCTTTGCTTTATCTTCAGCTAGTCATTCTGCCAACTTTATCTAAAGAAAGAGGAGAGAGCACGAGGCCTTGCTTTAGCAACACTGGAGTGAGCCTCTCTCCCCTAGGGTTTCGTTTCTAAAGCCCTGCCATTGCAGCACTTCAGAGCCCTTCCCTCTAGTCTTTAGTCACCCTCCTTCAACTCTTGCGTCCTTATTATTGACTCCATTAAACCCTAAGGCATTGATCTAAGCCTCTAGCGTTGAAGTAATTTGATCCTAAACACTCTCAAAATACTTTTTTTTTATTTGAAAACCTAGTCCTATTGTTGTTGTCATCATTGGCTATTATCATCAATGTGCAGCAACGTTTTTCCTTATAAACAATTGAATGGTGTTTAAATCATTTATTGAATGAAGGATTGATTGGATATATTGATTGCTACATCATTTTGGTATTTATTGGTGGAGTGATATTATTTCATTTCTACATTGACAAACATTGACTTCGTCAATATTTATTGTTATAATTGCTTATATGTTGAATTAGCAGATGATCTTTGATATATGAAGTACTAACCAAGATTTTCACATATAAGTTTCTTGTTGCTTTGTCCCAGATAGGTGTTTTTCTTCTTCTTTGGTTACTTCTTATTATTGGTTTTTTAGCCGGATCTTCTGCTCGGTGGTGACTTGTGATGGGGATTTACACTTTGGCCTTATCATCCTTCACCTTCTCAAAGCTCCAAGTCACCAGGGACATCTCCCTTGGGCCTTACCACCCATAATATAAAGAACCATCCCATTGAGGTGACATTGGGTGGGATTGGTTCATGTTACGTCAGTTTATCCCTTTATCTTCTGACCTATTACCATAAATACAAATTGTGCGATAACATTTTAGCGCCACTGTCGGGGAACACTGAGTCAATTCTCCTCAAACGACAAATGTTTTCGGTAAGCCTTGCCTCAAGAGCCTTATCTTACAAGCTTACCTGGCGACTCCACTAGTGTGTTTTCCCTTTTCTTTGATAGTTTCAAGTAAACTATCTGGCGACTCCACTTGCTAAAAAGAGGTTCAATAATCCTCCTTTGTCTTTTAGAAGGAAGCCTCCCAAGAAATCTCTTGTTGTCAAATCACTTTTCGAGAAGAGCCTTTCTTTAAGAATCATGTCTAGCTCTCAGACTGCTACAACGAACCCAGCCAACAATCAAAGACAATGGTCATCTACTCTTTTCAAACCATTAGACATGTCAGCCATACCAAGCTACCTTAGGCAAATGCCACCCAAGTATGAGAAGTGGTTGCCTAAATTTACCTATACAAATGCAATCAATGTTGAAGAGCACATAAGCAACTTTTGGGCATTTTTCCAGCTTCACCCCATTAGTGATGATGTTGAAGATCTAGTCATGAAGTTGTTCTCCACTACTCTTTATGATGCCTCAAGGCGTTGGTACCTAAGCCTTCCCGATGGAAGCATCAAAACCATGGATGGACTTGAAGAGGCTTTTCTCAAAAGGTGGAGTGTCAAAGAAGACCATAATATGCTCCTCACACGACTGAATAACCTTGCCAAATATGAAAATGAGTCCATCCGGGAGTTCCATAATAGATTTGAGACTTTGCTGCAAAGGATTCCCACAAGCCATCATCTGAAAGATGACTACCTCATCCATGTTTACACTAGATATTTCAATGGCCAACTAGGGTATCTTCTTAGAGATAAAAACCCCCAATCCATTCAGGAAGCCCAAGAGCTCGCTACTAAAATGGAGGGGAACCTCCTTTCATCCAAGATTGAGCCTTTTGTTAACCCAAGGGGGAGAACAAACACTAAACAAAAAATAGTTCACAATGTTGAGCCTACTTCAGATCTATGTACCAGTATCGCCAAGCTACAGGCCTCCATGTATGGTATCATAAAAAATCAGAAGGAAATGATGAGAAGGATTGTCAAATTGGAAATATCTTAGACCCAAACACCCAGGGTCCCATATAAAGGGCTATTCCTGAAGGGGGGCCAATTTTATAAACCAAAGAATGAGCATGAAGTTCCAAATACCTTGGCCCCTGCAAACGTTGTTGATGAAAATTCTTGGTGCCTAGAATGCAGGGAAGCACATTGGGAGCATGAGTGTCCTTACAATGGAGGCCATCAACAAGTCAACAACATGGATTGTTTCATGGAGCTTACTCAAATAAATATCACCGATGTAGAACATCAGGTAGCCGTGAAAGAAGCAGCCAGATCAGCAAGGATGGCGGTAATAAACAACCTGGATCAGAAATCACGAGAGAAGCTAAAGAAACAAGAATTTCAAGTGTACAAAAGAAATAATTTGAAACAACCTGTTGTTGATCAGGCAAAGCCCCCACCCCTGGAAATACTTCTTCCCAAGACATCCAAGGCAGGTAAGGTTGACCTAAACTTTGACTTTGAAGGGGAACTATCAAAAATGCATGTAAACATTCCCTGGAGAGAAGCAATCAAAATCACATCCATCAAGGAACACTTTGATACTTTCTTTTTGGGATCAGATGAACCTATGGACCCCCCTATTATGTTGCAAGTTGATCACTTCAGGGTTCAATATGGTGAGAACCCTCCTTTCTTCATGATGTTGGCAATGAATGGCAATAACCTCAACAATTGCATGTTAGATACAGGTGTTGTTGCTATCATGATGTCACTCAAAGTCATGCAACAAGTGGGTTTGAAGGTCACACGGCCTTATATAAATGTATGTGGCTTCGAATCTAAATCCATACCCACACACGAGGTGGTTGAGAATGTTGAAGTTTGCTTGAAGGAGTATCTAGAGAATATGGTCCACATTGACATCGTGGTAGTTGATGTCCCAGATGTGTGGGGGATGTTGTTATCTAGGAAAATTGTTGCAATGCTAGGTGGCACCCTTGAGATGGACCTCACATTTTTGCAATTGCCTTTGAAAAATGGAACCATAGGCTGTATCCTCAATGTGCCAATAACCGGGGACAATGTACAAGACATTACTCACTCCATCGATAATAACAAAGCACAAGACGTGATGATACAAACTCTTCAAAAGTATTCTTCAGAAGATATTCCCTTTGCAATAGAAGAGGTCTTTGATCAGATCAAATGGCCCAAGAGAGAAGAATACCAAAAACTCCTACATGAATTCAAGAACAAAGAAATTGGGACAGTGAAGATATTAAAGAAACGTGAAGATGACTTACAAATCCGTCCATCTCAACAGGAATTATTTACAGCAGAATCCCACCCCCTCCCTCAGCACAATACACCAGGGTTGTCCAAGGGATGACCAAATACAAAGTCAGAAAGTACAAGAAGGGAGATATGGTATGGATGTGGGATACCCAGAAAGGAGAGCCAACCAATGTAAAGGGAAGCACTCGGTCATGGCTCGGACCCTTCAAAGTTGGAATGGAATCAATTAATGACTCATACTACCTATCCACTTTATAAGGAAGAAGGCACCCATTACCTATTAGCGGGCACCTCCTCAAACCCCACCAAGGTGGGGGGACCTAAATTCATAGGTAAGTACAGGTAAGTAGGCATGTTGTATTCGTGTATTATACCATTTGCATTTCATGTTAGTTTGCTTTCACATTTGCATTACTGATTGTTTTATTTCAGTTTATATGTGTGTGTGTGTGTGTGTGTGTGTGTGGCATTACTGCCCCATTTTTGTTACTGATGCCCCTATCGAGGTTGAGCAGGTTTGCAGATTATGCCAGAGATGATGAGGTTCTCATGTGCTCTATGGTGAGCACATGTCCCCAAGTTGGAGCCAGATGTTATCCCCGATTTTTAGGGATAACTAGGAGATCATGTCTTGAGGCCCACAGGTCCTCGACATAGAGTATCGAGAGTAGGATTGACCTAAGCATGGCCCTTGCGAGCCCATCCTTTTCTTCTTCCATCAACTTTGTCTTGTCAGTAGCAGCAGCATCCATCAACATTGGCTTGGTCTTGTATCAGAAGAGGTTCTTGATCCATGAGGTAATTGGTCCAGGTATCACGGTATGTGTCACTTTTGATCATTGAAACCTTTAAATATGTGCATCTGATTCCTTTTATCTCTAACAACTGCTTGGATCTTACATTAGCCCACTTGACCATGCCTGGGGAAATAGACAGGGTGCCCTAGCAAGCCTGTGCCCATAGGTCTTGGTTTTCCACTGGGAGATTTCTAAAAAGCCATCATTTGCTCCCATCATAGCACCATTGTTTCATCTTATCTCCCGCTCATTTATCCCATTCCCCTTGTCCAGGAATTGGGTTGACCTATTTGTAGGATTGCACCTTATCTCATGGGAAGAAGGGGATAAAGGCCCAGAAGGTAAAAGCAGCTGGTAAAAGACAAAAGCCTAAAAATTAAATCTCAAGATGCTTCGCCCAGGGATCCCCGAGAAGGCAGTAAAAGGCCTCTCAACAAGAAACAAGAGTGACCTGGAAAATAACAAACAAGACCTAGTTAGAGGATAGGGGGTCTCATCATGAGCTAGCCTATTAGATTCATGGGTACCTAACAGTATGACATTTCCACCATCTGGTTACCGCGCCAGGGAAGTGACCTTTGGTTACATGTCCAACAGAAAGGGTATCTCATCACGAGATAGCCTTCTCATCTCTGTGAAAGTTCTTGTGGGTAACACTTTCAGCTCTGGTCACCATGCCAAGGCAATGTCCTCTGGTTAGCTCTTGAATAAAAAGAAAAAGAAGAAGAAAAAACTAATAAAAGATTAAAGCTAAAAAAGAATAGAGGCAAGAACGGGCATGAATAAAATGCATCCATGACACGTACAACTCACCTTCTACAAAGGCACCCACAGATAACATTATGCATCTTTGGCTCTCACTGCACCCACATGTTTGGACATCTACTAGCCACATCACCTCACTTACATGGCTTGGACGAAATCCTCCTGGAAACTTTCCTTTTCTTGTGGATACTATCCTAATAGGACGTCTTGTCTCTTTCTCCAATCTTGTATTGCAAGTTTTTGTAATGTCTTTGAGATACTAACTGATATATTAGGGGTTTTATGCATATGTTTAATAAAATTGATGATGAAATGTGATTGACATTGCTATGATCCCTGTGACTAATGAGCCCATGGAGGGCATAGATTTTGATGTGCAGGACCATGCCCGATGGACAGGTACCATTTGGACCGATACACATGGGGAGATGATCAATTTGGACCTCCATAGGGCTGAAGAGCCCACCAGATGGATGTTGAGACCCCATTAGGTGGTAGAGACAGGACGGTGGTTGATCAGATTTTTGCACTAGAGAAGAAGAGGATGTTCCATTAGAGGCACTTTGGCAGAGCCCGGCCTAGGGGGATTGACCCACTTCCAGTGAAAACGTTTGCCCTGGATGGCCCAGGACGTCACCTATGGACTCATGACGTCATCTTGAGCGTGTGGCAGTTTGACAGGGCAGTTGGCACATGTGGCATGATGAAGAGGCCCAAAGAGGGCTAACGTTTTGCTCTTTATTGCTACATTTCCCCTAAAAAGGGGCTAATGTCTCCCTTAGAAGGGGTGATGTCTCACTTTTTTCTAAATTAGGGTTTCAAAATAAACATTTAATGTAAAACAGTATTATTTTGGTATTTTGGCCTTGTCGGCCTTTTTATGACCTAAAAGTTAATTTAGGTCATTGATATAGTATATATTGAGGGTTTTTACTCTCATTTTGATTATCTATCACTCACTCATTAGTGAGGTCTAAGTTTAGCACCCTATTGGGGTTTTTGGTTGATTCTAAGAGAGGCGCACTTGTTGAAGGAAGACTTTTTGGGCATTTATGGTGTTTCTCTTGAAGGAAGGTTTTACAACTAGGGTTTGCATGGTTATCTCTTCATGAATTGTAAGTGTTTTTTTTCTGCAAAACTTCTTATTGAATGGTTGTAGCTTAAATTTCTTGCATATTACTTGTAAATTTTCTGAATCAAAACCCGAGGTGACAAGCACATTTAATTGGTCCTTGTCTCATGTCCCCTGATAGAGAAATTTTCAGCCATTGAAGAAGGAAGAGAGAGCCTAGCCATAGCTACACTCTCATTTCTTCTTCTCCCTGAGCTAGTCGTACTATCTAGAAGCCAAAGAGAGTGAGACCTCCTTGGCCTAGTTCTTCTACACCAGGGTCATACCATTCTAGGGTTTGCTGAAATGGCCTTGTTGTAGCAACACCTTGCCTCTTCAAATCCTCATGCTTTGGTTGTCTTTGTTTTAAATTCAGCTAGTCGTTTTTCCAATTTGATCTAAAGATGGAGGAGAGAGCACTAGGCCTTGCTTTAGCAACACCAGAGTGAGCCTCTCTCCCCTAGGGTTTTGTTTCTGAAGCCCTACCATTGCAACACTTCAAAGCCCTTCCCTCTAGTCTTTAGTCACCCTCCTTCAACTCTTGTGTCCTTCTTATTGACTCCATTAAACCCTAAGGCACTAATCTAAGCCTCCAGCGTTGAAGTGATTTGATCCTAAACACTCTGAAAATACTTTTTTTTTATTTGAAACTCTAGTCCTATTGTTGTCGTTATCATTGGCTATTATCATCATTGTGCAGCAATGTTTTGCCTTATAAGCAATTGAATGGTGTTTAAATCATTTATTGAATGAAGGATTGATTGGATATATTGATTGCTACATTATTTTGGTATTTATTGGTGGAGTGATATTATTTCATTGCTATATTGACAAACTTTGACTTCATCAATATTTATTGTTATAATTGCTTAGATGTTGAATTAGCAGATGATCTTTGATATATGAAGTACTAACCAAGATTTGCACGTATAAGTTTCTTGTTGCTTTGTCCCAGACAGGTGCTTTTCTTCTTCTTTGGTTACTTCTTATTATTGGTTGTTTAGCCGGATCTTCTGCTCGGTGGTGACTTGTGAGGGGGATTTACACTTTGGCCTTATCATCCTTCACCTTATCAAAGCTCCAAGTCACCAGTGTTAATGTTTATTCCATTATTATAGTTCTTTTCATTTCAATAAATAAGAGCTACATAAGAACAAGATCACTGAGAAATACACATTCACAAGAGACACAGCATTTATCGTGGGAAACTCTTTAGGGGAAGAAAACCCAGCAAAAACTTCCTTATCATAAATTTCCAATACAATGTCAAGAGATAACTCAAACCAATACAGATAGTCCTCTCCAAAAGATGTGCCACTCTTCTCCCTCTCTCCAACTGATAAGTTGCAGCTTGCCTCTTAGAAAATGAGCAAGTGTGTTGTGTGATAAAATGAGGCGCTAGCCTCTCTATATATACAAGACTGGCACGTGTGAAGGGTCTTCACTGGCAGGGTTGACCTCTCACTCTAGGTGGGTAAACCCACCTTTATTATATTTATGGGTCTCAATAATAACTGTTGGGGCTGACTTCTTATTTTGCCTTTTACAATTGTCTGTTGACCAATCCGCAAAAGGGGATTTGGTCCTAATAAAATTACCAACATGATTAATCCACAATGGGGATTAATCCTATAAATAATATATCAATAAGAATACTCTTTGCAGTTACATTATTTCAAGACTCCCCCTTAACAAGAAGGGTATTCTTCAACAGCATCAGGCGAGAGAGGTCTACATCATCAGTGGCATCAGAAGGACAGTATCGTCAATATCATCTTGGAACATTGGCTGGCATATTTACGAGTTATCAGAATTTTTCTTCATCGACAACATCATCATTCTCGAAAGAATGACATCATCATCTGCATCAATATGTATCAGTAAAAATGATACCTCATCACCGCACTAGGCTGGCACATCACAGTACTACACTGGATCAATGTCACAGCTGATAAGTTGGTAGCTCAGTGTCAGTCACATCTTGCTTTACGTCTAACAACTAGGTCAGAAGCAAGATATACATCATCTTGCTTTACATCTAACAACAAGGTCAGAAGCAAGGAATCATCTTTCTTTACGTCTAACAACTAGGTCAGAAGCAAGGAACACATAATCATCTTGCTTTACATCTAACAACGAGGTCAAAAGCAAGGAATCATCTTGTTTTATGTCTAACAACTAGGTCAGAAGCAAGGAATACACACAGCGTCTTGCTTTACGTCTAACAGCAAGGTCAGAAGCAATGACTCATCTTGCTTTACGTCTAATAGTGAGGTCAGAAGCAAGGAACACACAACGTCTTGCTTTACATCTAACAGCGAGGTCAAAAGAAATGACTCATCTTGCTTTACGTCTAACAGCGAGGTCAGAATCAAGGAACACACAACGTCTTGCTTTACGTCTAACAGCGAGCTCAGAAGCAATGACTCATCTTGATTTACATCTAACAGCGAGGTCAAAAGCAAGGAATACATATATACTCCCCCTTTCAGGGAGGGTCCTTTCGGACTATACCAAGCTCATCTCGAAAGTGTTCAAACTTTACACAAGATAGAGGTTTGGTCAACACATCAGCAACATGTTCATCCGTGCTAATGTACTGGAGCTTCAAGGCTCCTCTCTGTACCATGTCATGGATGAAATGATAGCGAATATCTATGTGCTTCGACTTGTCGTGGAATACAAAATTCTCTGTCATCTTTATGAAGCTCTGGTTGTCACATAGAATCACGGATGCTCTCATCTCCAAGTCAA
>JASDQU010393879.1:0-10731 GCA_032191745.1 Picea mariana | reverse complement strand
ATATGGATGTTTCTAATTAGAATATGGATTTTTCTATTTAATTGTATGCCCGTAGAGGCTGAGGAGTGACTGAGAAGTGTGAGGATTGATATCCGTCTGTAATCTCCATTGGCTGAATAATAAGATGACCGATACCTATGCTTGGTGGACGTAGCCCAACATTTGGGTGAACCACGTAAATCCCTGTGTCTTTGTTGCTTGCATTTGTATTGTTTGTCTTATTGACAATTGTGTTTTCCGCATTAACAATTGCAACAGGGAACATTGACCACCGGAGAATCCCGCCTCTCCACAGTGGATTGCGAGTGGGATCTAAGGTGAGCACCAGCCTTACATGATCTCAAAATCATGTGACGATCCACATTGGATAAAATTCCATGAAACGCAATTACAACCAAGATGGAAACAATCCTTAGGGCACCCATAACTCCTTTTGTAGGCTGAGACTTCCTCTTCTAATTCCAGCTTCATATAGACGAAATAAAGACAAAAGCTCGGCTTATGATGCCTTTAAATTATTTTCCAGAAGAGAATGGCGGACGAAAAAGTCATTGTCGAAAGAAAGCCCAAATGATCGCCAAATCCCAATGGAGCTAGGCAATATTTCTAATCTTTCTTATGCTGAATTTTGGGATGCGCTATATTTATAATCTTGCTTCTACTAAATTCACCTTCTAAATTTTCTGATACACTCATGCAAAGATACTCATATTTCTTGAGCATACAGAAAGCGAAGGCAGTGCATTTCAAGCGAAAGTTAGTTGCTTGAAGGGAAAATTAGTTGCCTTGCCCAGTACAGCAGGGCGAAGGCTATCCACCATGCAGCAGCCCAATCATTGGGAAGCTGCTGCATAGTGTATTAATTGAAGTATCAGCATGCCCATTCCATGTTCGGATCATGCATGATAAAGCTCCGAACCTCTGTATTCCGCATTTCATTTCACAACGCGTTCATAACTTAGCAATTCGTCATTTCAGCATTTAAGACGCGTCCACTCACCTCACTGTGACCTGCCACTCATCGTCACTGAGCATGGCACTTGCTCGTTCATGGTTTCCAATCTAGAACAACTTAAATGCTGAATTTATTACCTTAACCTACTACCAATTGCCCACAAATGTCTGATGTTGAGATGGAGACACGACTTATGGCCCGGGTTCGTATTTTTAAAAATATTATATATATATTATAATGTTGATATCAATAAACTTATATTTATAAAAATTATATATGGTAATTTATTTATTTATTTTAATTAAACTATGTAGAAATGGATTTTTTGGATTTTTTTACCAGGTAAAATTGTTTTTAGTTGGTTAATTATAATATGGTCGGGTAGTTTTATCAAATAGAGGTTAAGAGTATTAGGAAGGAACTTTGGGGTAATCATTTTTTTATAATATTTCAGTTTTTTTTTATTTTCTATTTTTTCATGGTACTAGATTTTTTTTTATGTAAATCTAAGTATAATAGTGTTTTAATGTTATCAATATTTTAGAGAGTGGTATTTTCTTGCATCCTTGTTTTAGTCTAGAAATGTTCTTATAACATAATCTTCTTTTAAGCTTCAAGTGACTTTTACTAGAATTTGAAGCAATGCTAGGAAGCATTTTATCCTTCATGTTAGCCATTTTATGCTTGCACATTATGTCCCTATCATAGTCTTATTGTCATTAGGTGAAAGCCCAACATCTAAGAAGAGAATGTGATAGAGGTGTTGCTCTTCATTTTAAGAGTATAAACTATAAAGGACTTTTGGATTCCACCACAATTTTCCTCCAAGTTTCTCTAGAAATGTTGCAACCGAAACTTCATAATGATAAAGGATAACTTAAATAAAAGGGATATCAAAGAGGCTTTCTTTTTCTACTAAAACTAGAAATCCACTTCTTTATAGTTGTTATCAAGGTTAAAATAGGTGTTCCACCCTCCATTAATTATTTTCTCCATGCTATAGCTCTAGTGAAGCTTGTGATGTCAGTGAATTTCAAGATACTTGTATAAATAAACTCCCTCTAAGTTGTCATTGTCATAAGTGAAATTAGGGTAAATGATTTCTTGGACTCTATTATCACAACCTTAGTCTTATTAATATTCATTGACATATCGATGGTAAAACATAAATATTTGGGAATTCTTTTGTGTTTTTCAAAATCATAATGGCTCATTGCCAAAAGAACAATATCATTAGTGTAAAGAAGAAGAGCTATACGAACCAAGGTAGTGCCAATGCAACCTATTTCTTCCAAACATGCCTCTAACTTATCAACATACATTCCAAAAATTGTTTTTGGGACAATGAACTATGTTGCTTAACCCATATATTACATTTATTTTTTTAGCAAAAACTTTCACGTACAACTCATCATTACAACTCTCAATTCTAAAGGAACCTTTGAATCTTCTGATCTCTTTAAAAGGTTTTCTCTAGGCATAGTATTACAAACTTTCTTAAAGACAAACTAACAACAAAGGAGATCATTTTTGTTATCTAAACATTTATTTGCAATAATCTTAAGAGGAATTAGGTAAACTGAAAGATAAATATTTTCCTCACACATCAGTGATAACGTGGTTGCGCTATGATGTTCCAACTACTCATACCGGTTCACAAACATGGAGGAATTTGTTGAATGCCTTACCATCGATTGTGCATTGGCTGGCATGGAAACCGTGGTCGGGGGATTCAATCATTACAGGAAAGGATGAAATCCTGGGGATGGGAAATGCTTCCTATCTGTCGACGGAGCTGATAAAACATTTAAATGATAACAAGGTTTATTATCTTTACCAAGTAATAAGAGTTACGTCACATGGCACATTTTGCACCAATTCGCTCACAAGTTTTGACTTGGGATTGGTGGGCGATCTTGCATCAGAATGGGATCATTTTAGACATGGTTTGATTAAAGCGGTCATAGCTCTATCTGATAGTCAGGATGAGTTAAGGTGGACGGGGGGCGATTGCACCGGCATATTAACAACTAAGAATGTTTATAATGCGTTGATTGCCGAGTTATGGCAGAAAAACAATGGGGGCGTGAGGACAAAGCTATGGATGTGGGATTGCCCACTAAAGATCAAACTATTTTCGTGGCTTCTCCTTAAAGATAAACTGCTTACCTGAAACAATATTCTTAAGTGACGATGGAAAGGGCCTAGTCTTTGTCTTCTTTGTAGAGGTAATGAGGAATCGGCTTTTCATATTTTTGTCCAATGTCCTTTCACTTACACTGTTTGGAGTAAAATTTTAACTCCTTACAAGCTGATCATAGGGTGGTCGGGCTCCACAATGTTGGATTGTTTTGATTATTGGGCTCGAAAGAAGCTATTGGCAGGGTTTTCAGTCCAAGATGATAAACGAGGTTGGTGAGTGACTATGGAAGTACTCGTTGCAGACCTCCTTGCTTGGTACAGAGAGAATCAGTTGCCAAGATCATGTGGGAGGAGGAGAGTAACCTTTGTCCCTGTTGTTGTTGAGCAAGAAGAAAGAGTCTCTCTCAGAGCATCATGGTCTAGCTAGGGGGTGGTCAATGGTAAATCCATTTAGGAATGGTTGTGCCTATGGTTGGGTGGACACTGTCACCCCTTTCAGCAGTCGCTTCACGATTCTGGTTTTCTGATAAGTATTTCCATACTCTATGTATTGAAATGGAAATGATGATTGAATATATGTAAGCTTATGACTAAGTTTTATATTGAATGATTAAGGTAGAAATGTGCTTTGTCTTTTTGTGAAACCATGATTTTGAATGGTCTTCTGTGTACCTAAACTTAGCAACTAAAGAGTTATGGGATGGGAGCTTGCAAGAGAGTTGGGGTAGGATTAATTGGAATGCTTAAGTCCTGCTGACCTCTCGAATCTACTTTCGTGGGATTACCGAGTTAAAACCCTATGGAAGGAGGGCGCCTCCTTCAGACCTTTCACCTGTGTTGGTTCTTTTGGTTGAATTGTTGTAGTCGCGACAATAGCAGTGGGGTCTGCGTCGATGATCTGTCTTTTACCAGCATTTTCAGAATCAAATTATGAATCAGGGTTCGACTCCTTGTCTTTGATCTTGGCCACCAATGACTGTTTTGAGCAACATTCATCAGTGTTGTGCAAGGGGATTTTGTGGAAATCGCACCATTTTCCGGTGTCCTTCTTTGTCTTCCGTGACCCTTCTTTTCCTTTGGCTTGGACTGGTTTTCGGGAGACTGTTTATTAGGGTCGTCTTTATCATACTTTGGTTGTTGCAGATTTGCAGACCCAAACTCCCATTTGTTCTGGTGCTTAAATTTCTGCTCGATTTTAACAACATATCGATAAGTAGCACCGAGTTCCAGAGGCGTAGTTCCAAAGAGCGTACTTCTAGAGGTCATAGTTCCAAATGGCATAGTTCCAGAGGGCGTAGTTCTAGAGGTCATAGTTTCAGAGGGTGTAGTTCCAAAGGGCGTAGTTCCAGGGGTCATAGTTTCTGAGGCGTAGTTCCAAAGGGCTTAGTTCCAGAGAGCTTAGTTCCACAGGTCATAGTTCAAGAGGGCGTAGTTCGAGAGGGCATAGTTCCATAGGTCATAGTTCTAGAGGCATAGTTCCAGAGGGCGTAGTTCTAGAGGTCATAGTTTTAGAGGGCGTAGTTCCACAGGTAATAGTTCCACAGGTCACAATTCCACAAGTCATAGTTCTAGAGGGCGTAGTTCCAGAGGTCGTAGTCCCAGAGGTGTAGTTCCAGAGGGCGTAGTTCCAAAGGGCGTAGTTCCAGAGGTCATAGTTCTAGAGGCGTAGTTCCAGAGGGTGTAGTTCCATAGGTCATAGTTCCAAAGGGCATAGTTCCAAAGGGCATAGTTCCACAGATCATAGTTCCAGAAGCGTAGTTCCACAGGTCGTAGTTCCAGAGGTCATAGTTCCAAAGGGCTTAGTTCCAGAGGGCTTAGTTCAAGAGGGTGTAGTTCCATAGGTCATAGTTCCAGAGGCATAGTTCCAGAGGGCGTAGTTCCAGAGGTCATAGTTCTAGAGGTGTAGTTCTAGAGGGAATAGTTCCAGGGGCGTAGTTCTAGAGAGCGTAGTTCCATGACCTCTAGAATTGACCTATGGAACTACACCCTTTGGAACTATGACCTCTGGAACTACACCCTCTGGAACTACGCCCTCCAGAACTACACCCTCTGGAACTACGCCTCTGGAACTATGACATGTGGAACTATGCCTCTGGAACTATGACCTTTGGAACTACGCCCTCTGGAACTATGACCTTTGGAACTAAGCCCTTTGGAACTATGACCTCTGGAACTACGCCCTCTAGAACTACGCCCTCTGGAACTATGCCTCTGGAACTATGACCTCTGGAACTACGCCCTCTGGAACTACACCCTCTGGAACTACACCCTCTGGAACTACGCCCTTTGGAACTATGACCTATGGAACTACGCCTTCTGGAACTACGCCTTTGGAACTATGACCTCTGGAACTATGACATGCGGAACTACGCCCTAGTAGTTCCAGAGGGCGTAGTTCCAGAGGTCATAGTTCCAGAGATCATAGTTCCAGAGGGCATAGTTCCAGAGGTCATAGTTCCAAAGGGCTTAGTTCCAGAGGGCATAGTTCCAGAGGGCGTAGTTCCAGAGGTCGTAGTTCCAAAGGGCTTAGTTCCAGAGGGCATAGTTCTAGAGGCCATAGTTCTAGAGGCCTAGTTCCAGAGAGTGTAGTTCTAGAGGTCATACTTCCAAAGAGCTTAGTTCCAGAGGGCGTAGTTCCAGAGGTCATAGTTCCAGAGGGCATAGTTCTAGAGGTCATAGTTCCAGAGGGTGTAGTTCCAGAGGGCGTGGTTCCAGAGGTCATAGTTCTAGAGGTGTAGTTCCAGAGGGCGTAGTTCCAAAGGGCGTAGTTCCAAAGGTCATAGTTCCAGAGGCGTAGTTCCAAAGGGAATAGTTCCAGGGGCATAGTTCCAGAGGGTGTAGTTCCACAGGTCATAGTTCTAGAGGGCGTAGTTCCAGAGGGTGTAGTTCCAGAGGTCATAGTTACAGAGGCGTAGTTCCAGAGGGCGTAGTTCCATAGGTCATAGTTCTGGAGGGCGTAGTTCCATAGGTCATAGTTACACAGGTCATAATTCCACAAGTCATAGTTCCAGAGGGCATAGTTCCAAAGGTTATAGTCCCAGAGGCGTAGTTCTAGAGGGAATAGTTCCAGGGGCGTAGTTCCGGAGGGCGTAGTTCCACGGGTCATAGTTCCAGAGGGCGTAGTTTCAAAGGGCGTAGTTCTAGAGGCCATAGTTCCAGAGGCGTATTTCTAGAGGGTGTAGTTCCATAGGTCATAGTTCCAAAGGGCATAGTTCCAGAGGGCGTAGTTCCAAAGGGCATAGTTCCACAGGTCATAGTTTCGGTGGTGTAGTTCTAGAGGTCGTAGTTCCATAGGTCATAGTTCTAAAGGGATTAGTTCTAGAGGGTGTAGTTCCAGAGGTCATAGTTCTAGAGGCGTAGTTCCAGAGATCATAGTTCCAGAGGCATAGTTCTAGAGGGAATAGTTCTAGGGGTGTAGTTCCATGACCTCTGGAATTGACCTATGGAACTACGCCCTTCAGAACTATGCCCTCTGGAACTACGCCTTCTGGAACTACACCCTTTGGAACTACGCCTTTGGAACTATGACATGTGGAACTATGCCCTATGGAACTCATAGTTCCAGAGGTGTAGTTCCAGAGATCATAGTTCCAGAGGCATAGTTCTAGAGGGAATAGTTCGAGGGGCGTAGTTCCAGAGGGTGTAGTTCCATGACCTCTGGAATTTACCTATGGAACTATGCCCTTCGGAACTATGACCTTTGGAACTACGCCCTCTGGAACTACACCCTATGGAACTACGCCTTTGGAACTATGACATGTGGAACTACGCCCTATGGAACTATGCCTCTGGAAAAGGGCGTAGTTCCAAAGGTCATAGTTCCAGAGGCATAGTTCCAGAGGGCGTGGTTCCATAGGTCATAGTTCTAGAGGGCGTAGTTCCATAGGTCATAGTTCCATAGGTCACAATTCCACAAGTCATAGTTCTAGAGGGCGTAGTTCCAGAGGTCATAGTCCCAGAGGCGTAGTTCCAAAGGGAATAGTTCCAGGGGCATAGTTCCAGAGGGTGTAGTTCCACAGGTCATAGTTCCAGAGGGCGTAGTTCCAAAGGGCGTAGTTCCAGAGGTCATAGTTCCAGAGGCGTAGTTCCAGAGGGTGTAGTTCCATAGGTCATAGTTCCAAAGGGCATAGTTCCATAGGGCATAGTTCCATAGGGCGTAGTTCTAGAGGGMGTAGTTCCAGAGGTCMTAGTTCTAGAGGCGTAGTTCCATAGGTCGTAGTTCCAGAGGTCATAGTTCCAGAGGGCTTAGTTCCAGAGGGCGTAGTTCCATAGGGTGTAGTTCTAGAGGTCATAGTTCCAGAGGCATAGTTCCAGAGGGCGTAGTTCCAGAGGGTGTAGTTCCAGAGGTCATAGTTCCAGAGGTGTAGTTCTAGAGGGAATAGTTCCAGGAGCGTAGTTCCATGACCTCTGGAATTGACCTATGGAACTATGCCCTTCGGAACTATGACCTTTAGAACTACGCCCTTTGGAACTACGCCCTCTGAAACTACACCCTCTAGAACTATGCCTCTAGAACTACACCCTCTGGAACTACGCCTCTGGAACTATGACATGTGGAAATACGCCCTATRGAACTATGCCTCTGTAACTATGACCTCTGGAACTACGCCCTTTGGAAATATGACCTCTGGAACTAAGCCCTTTGGAACTAAGCCCTTTGGAACTATGACCTCTGGAACTATGCCCTCTAGAACTACACCCTCTGGAACTATGACCTATGGAACAACGCCCTCTGGAACTACGCCCTTTGGAACTATGCCCTCTAGAACTATTCCCTTTGGAACTATGACCTATGAAATTACGTCCTCTGGAACTACACCTCTGGAACTATGACCTCTGGAACTACGCCCTCTAGAACTATGATATGTGGAACTACACCTTAGGGTGTAGTTCCAGAGGGCATAGTTCCAGAGGGCTTAGTTCCAGAGGGCGTAGTTCCAAAGGCCATAGTTCCAGAGGCCTAGTTCCAGAGGGCGTAGTTCAAGAGGGCGTAGTTCTAGAGGTCATACTTCCAAAGGGCTTAGTTCCAGAGGGTGTAGTTCTAGAGGGCGTAGTTCCAGAGGTCATAGTTCCAGAGGCCTAGTTCCAGAGGGCATAGTTCTAGAGGGCATAGTTCCAGAGGGCGTAGTTCTAGAGGGCGTAGTTCTAGAGGTCATAGTTCCAAAGGGCTTAGTTCTAGAGGGTGTAGTTCCAGAGGTCATACTTCCAAAGGGCTTAGTTCTAGAGAGCATAGTTCCAGAGGTCATAGCTCCAGAGGCGTAGTTCTAGAGGGCGTAGTTCCAGAGGTCATATTTCCAAAGGGATTAGTTCCAGAGGGCGTAGTTCTAGAGGGTGTAGTTCCAGAGGTCATAGTTCCAGAGGTGTAGTTCCAGAGGGTGTAGTTCCAGAGGTCATAGTTCCAGAGGCGTAGTTCCAGAGGGAATAGTTCCAGGGGTGTAGTTCCAGAGGGCGTAGTTCCATAGTTCATAGTTCCTGAGGGCGTAGTTCCATAGTTCATAGTTCTAGAGGGCATAGTTCCAGAGGGCATAGTTCTAGAGGCGTAGTTCTGGAGGGCGTAGTTCCATAGGTCATAGTTCCAGAGGTGTAGTTCCAGAGGGCATAGTTCCAGAGGTCATAGTTCTCGAGACATAGTTCTAGGGGGAATAGTTCAAGGGGCGTAGTTCCACAGGGCGTAGTTCCAGAGGTCATAGTTCCAAAGGGATTAGTTCCAGAGGTCATAGTTCCAAAGGTGTAGTTTCAGAGGTCATAGTTCCAAAGGGATTAGTTCCAGAGGGCGTAGTTTTAGAGGGCATAGTTCCAAAGGGAATAGTTCCAGAGGGTGTAGTTTCAGAGGTCATAGTTCCAGAGGCATAGTTCCAGAGGGTGTAGTTCCAGATGCATAGTTCGAGAGGGAATAGTTCCATGGGGTGTAGTTCCAGAGGGCGTATTTCCACAGGTCATACTTCCATAGGGCTTAGTTCCAGAGGGCGTAGTTCCAGAGGCCTAGTTCCAGAGGGCGTAGTTCCAGAGGTCATAGTTCCAAAGGGTGTAGTTCCAGAGGGCGTAATTCCAGAGGGCGTAGTTCAAGAGGTGTAGTTCAAGAGGGCATAGTTCCAGAGGGGATAGTTCCATAGGTCATAGTTCCAAAGGGCTTAGTTCCAGAGGGCATAGCTCCAGAGGGCATAGTTCCAGAGGTCATATTTCCATAGGCGTAGTTCCAGAGGGCGTATTTCCAGAGGGCGTAGTTCCACAGGTCATAGTTTTAGAGGTGTAGTTCCAGAGGTCGTAGTTCCAGAGGTCATAGTTCCAAACGGCTTAGTTCTAGAGGGCGTAGTTCCAGAGGGTGTTGTTCCAGAGGTCATAGTTCAAGAGGCGTAGTTCCATAGGGCATAGTTCTAGAGGGCGTAGTTCTAGAGGCCATCATTCCAGAGGCATAGTTCTAGGGGCGTAGTTCCACAGGGCGTAGTTCCACAGGTCATAGTTCCAGAGGGCGTAGTTCCATAAGTCATAGTTCCAGAGGCATAGTTCCAGAGGTCATAGTTCCAAAGGGATTAGTTCTAGAGGGTGTATTTCCAGAGGGCGTAGTTCCAGAGGTCATAGTTCCATAGGCGTAGTTCCAGAGGGCGTAGTTCCAGAGGGAATAGTTCTAGGGGCGTAGTTCCAGAGGGTGTAGTTCCACAGGTCATAGTTCCATAGGGCGTAGTTCCAGAAGGCATAGTTCCAGAGGGCGTAGTTCCAGAGGGCGTAGTTCCAGAGGTCATAGTTCCAAAGGGATTAGTTCCAGAGGGCATAGTTCCAGAGGGCATAGTTCCAGAGGTCATAGTTCCAGAGGCGTAGTTCCAAAGGGCGTAGTTCCAGAGGGCGTAGTTCCACAGGTCATAGTTCCAGAGGTGTAGTTCCAGAGGTCATAGTTCCAAAGGGATTAGTTCCAGAGGGCGTAGTTCCAGAGGGTGTAGTTCAAGAGGTCATAGTTCCAGAGGTGTAGTTTCAGAGGGCATAGTTCCAGAGGGCGTAGTTCCAGAGGTCATCATTCCATAGGCGTAGTTCTAGGGGGAATAGTTCCAAGCGCGTAGTTTCACAGGGCGTAGTTCCATAGGTCATAGTTCCATAGGGCGTAGTTCCACAGGGCGTAGTTCCACAGGTCATAGTTCTAGAGGCGTAGTTCCAGAGGTCATAGTTCCAAAGGGATTAGTTCTAGAGGGCGTAGTTCCAAAGGGTGTAGTTCTAGAGGTCATAGTTCCAGAGGCATAGTTCCAGAGGCGTAGTTCCAGAGGGAATAGTTTCAGGGGCGTAGTTCCAGAGGGCATAGTTCCACAGGTCATAGTTCCATAGGGCGTAGTTCCAAAGGGAGTAGTTCTAGAGGCCTAGTTCTAGAGGGTGTAGTTACAAAGGGCATAGTTCCAGAGGTCATAGTTCCAAAGGGCTTAGTTCCAGAGGGTGTAGTTCCAGAGGGCATAGTTCCAGAGGGCGTAGTTCCAGAGGTCTTAGTTCCAAAGGGCTTAGTTCCAGAGGGCGTAGTTCCAGAGGGCATAGTTCCAGAGGTCATAGTTCCAGAGGTGTAGTTCTAGAGGGCATAGTTCCAGAGGGTGTAGTTCCAGAGGTGTAGTTCCAGAGGGAATAGTTCCAGGGGTGTAGTTACAGAGGGAGTAGTTCCA
>JASDQU010393875.1:720-11046 GCA_032191745.1 Picea mariana | reverse complement strand
TCCCCCATGAATTTTCATGAAATTTTGAGGGTGTCTCCACACATCCCCAATGTCCATTTCCCAATTCCCATGCTCCTGTGTCATAGAAACTTGGGGGAACATTGATTACAGGTCTTTGCATGGCTTGTTATCTACCAGAAGCTGCCATCTAAAGCCCATTTGGCTAAAAGGGGGCTCACCAATGGTCTTTGTTTAGTATGTGGTCATCCAAACAAAGGGAAGCACACTCTTTAGAACTGCAAGTCTGCCAAGAGTTGTTGGAAATATGTCCAGGATCAGCACTCATTCTTGTTTCAAGAGCAACTTCATTGGCAAGTAATGTTGTTGGGAGACTCACACTACATTGTGCTTTTAGCTTTCGTGGGAATTTGGCATGCCTTAGAATCAGTGCTCTGTTCACTATTTGAAGATTAAGATGCAAGTTTGTCTTTTCTGATGAGATTAGTTCATCTTATTCTTTTTGTCATGTTTGGCGGGAAGAGGTATGTATGCAATTGTCCACTAAACGTTATCTTTTGATCAAAGATGCTAAAAAATTAGATGCCTCAGTGTATTCTGGTTTTATTTCTCCCTTGTACACTTAGGAAGAGGACATAAATCATCTTTGTATATAACCTTCCACTTTTATCTTCAGTTTGGTCGATATATTTCTGTTAATATTTGACATATTTTCACAACAAAAAAAGCAGACCTGACAAAGGAAACTTTATAATTTCTGGAATGGACCCTTTGCGTCCTTGTATGCCCATGATATTCTATGGTAATGGTATTTGGGCTGCCTATGTTAACCACCACCTACCAGAATTTAATTATTACTTGCCACAAAACTATCATTTGTGAATATTTAGCTACAGGTCATGATCTCAAGAAGTTTCCAAAAATCCTAAAAGTGTTTTATTGGTCTGTTATTATTATTGAGAGGTATTAGAAGGCAATGGTTTAATGGAGGGAATAGATGTCTGCTTATTAGCAATGTTACCAGAAACAGAAAATGGGAACAGAACGAGAAAGAAGACTAAATGGTTTTGGGGGATAAAGAACGTGAACCTACCCAGCGTCCCTCCCAGGACGCAGTCTAATTATACATATAAAATTGATTAATAACGCACTGATATAGTGTCAAGAGAGGATTGTCGATGAGAAAGGGAACAGGGATGGAAAGACAAACAGGTCTCCTGGTCAGGTTGCTGGTAACATAGCTTATTAGCATTTGGTTATTTCATTTCTTTTTAAATACAGCGAAAAAATTCGGCATCAATAGGCACAGAGTATGGTCAAGACAGCCTTTAAATCAGCAAAAAGTGTCTCAAAGACAAGGATGTAGATAGCTTTTACAAGCACTTGCACCATAATATTTTTGCTGGTACAGTTTATCATACATGATGACTTCTAAAATCAAAAAAAACCATCAAGAATTCGGAAAGTTAACAGCAAATTCAACTTATAAGGCACACAAAGCAATAAAGAGGAAGTAAAAGGGCATACTTTATACCTCTGGATCAGAATCAGGCATAAACATACATAATCCAAATTCATCATTAAGAACAGCTATCCCTCCTGGTTGCTGGCAACCCGTTAAATATAAATAATCAGCATCCTGCCGAAAAGGGTAAGGTACAACATCAGTCATCATTTTGACCGGGGCAGATGCCATGATAACTAAACTCTTTTCTGGCAGCAACTCTAGCAATTTTTTCCTCCTTGCTACATATTCCTGTTCTGTAATTCCAGGTGTTATTTCTCCTGCTGCTACTAGCTGCAAAAAAGGATGGAAATGACAGACGTTGATTACTATTTGGAAGTAACTTACAAAGGCAAAGAAAACTATTCTTATGCTAGGAAAAAGAACTTGGAAGAAAAGATAATGTCAACACTAGAGACCATTTACTGCTCTATGCCACCATATGATATATTTCAGCACAAGCTAAATGTATAAAAAGAACTCTAAGCCACTTTCTGATTCAACACATTTATAAAGCTAAAAGGCAAAAAACTTTCTTTACACTTTTCATAAAAAACAGTAACTTCAGATTTCCGTTGACCACGGCCCATTCATATGTATCATTATGTACTTCTAATTATTGCTAAGGCCATAGTTTATTATTTTATTGTCTTTTATTAGGTATGGTTAAGGCCAACCTAGTAAAACTTAATCTGTAGGCTCAAAAACCATCTTAGGGTGTATGCCCTTGTTTTGTGGTCTAATGACCCCCTCATTAGGGGAAATTTGAGGTCTAAAATGGGTTTCCTAAGAAAAATAATAAAATAACAGTCAAAATAATAAAATAAGAGTTATGAATTTTCAAAAGGAAAGAAAGAAAACTACTTTTTTTAATTGGATTTTTGACTTATCGTCTTATAGGTTTACTCAAAATTTCAAGTGTAGGCACTTGTTGGATGCAGAATTAAATTCTACATCCAACGTGTTATCCCCCCACTTTTAGGGATAACTAGGAGATCATGTCTCGAGGCCCACAGGTCCTAGACATGGAGTACCGAGAGACGGATCGACTTTAGCATGGCCCTGGAGGGGCCATCTTTTCTCCCTTTCAGCGCCTCTACCTTGCCAGCAGCAACAGCATCCATCACCATYGGCTTGGTCTTGTGTCAGAGATGGTTCTTGCTCCATGAGGTAATGAGTCTGGGTATCATGGTATCTGTCACTCTGATCATCAAAACCTTTGAATATGTGTGTTTAATTCCTTTTGTTTCTAACAAATGCTTGGATCTTATACTTGCTCACTTGACCATGTCTAGGGAGAATGACAGGATGCCCTAGTAAGCCTGTGTCCGTAGGTTTTGGTTCGCCACTGAGGGGATTGCTAAAAAGCCATCGTCCGCTCCCATCATGGCACCACTTTTTCATCTTGCTTCCCGCTCATCTATCCCATTACACTTGTCTGGGCACTGGGTTGACCTATCATTTGAGGATTGCACCTTACCTCATGGGAAGAAGGGGCTAAAGGCCCAAAAGGTAAAAGCAAGCTGGCAAAAGATAAAAGCCTTAGAATAGAACCTCGAGATGCTTCGCCCAGGGATCCCCGAGAAAGCAGTAAAAGGCTTCTCAGCAAGAAACAAGAGGGACCCATAAAAAATAATAAAAAAACAAGACCTAGTCAGAGGATAGGGGGTCTCATCACAAGCCAGCCTATTCGGTCCATGGGTATCTAGCAATTGGTTACCACGCCAAGGTAGTGACTCTTGGTTGCATGGCCAAGAGAAAGGAGCCCTCATCACAAGCCATCCTTCTCATTTCTATGAAAGTACTTGTGTGTAACGTTGCCACCATTGGTCACCATGCCAGGGCAGTGTCCCCTGATTAGCTTCTTGAAGAAAAAAGCAATAAGAATAAAAGAATCAAAGGCATGAATGGGCTTGGAAAAATTGCATCCAGGACAAGTGCAGCTCGCCTTCTACAAAGGCACCCACAGGTAAAACTTTGCACTCCCTTGCTCTCACTGCACCCATTGTCTGGACATCCCTTATCCACATGACCCCACTTATATGGCTTAGATGAAGTCTTTTCTGGGAACTTTCCTTTTCCAGTGAACACTAGCCCAATAGGACGCCATGTCACTTTCTCCAAACTTGTATTGCAGGCTTGTATAATGTCTTTGAGCTTTTAACTGGGGTAATAGGGGTTTTATGCACATGTTTAATAATATTGATGATGAGATGTGATTGACATTGTTATGATCCTTGTGACTTATGAGCCCATGGAGGGCGTCGCTGTTGATGTGCAGGATCATGCCTAACGAACAGGTACCATGTTGGACAAGTACACATGGGGAGATGATCAGTTTGGATCTCCATGGGGCTGAAGAGCCCACCAAATGGATGTTGAGACCCCAGCAGGGGGCAAAGACAAGACAAAGGGGTTTGCATAGGAGAGAAGGAGGACGTCTTGCAGAGGCACCCCGGTAGAGCTTGACCTAGGGGGGTTGTGCCCTTTTCAGTGAAACGTTGGCCTTGGAAGGCCTAATACGTCACCCTTCATGACCATGACGCCACCTAGCAGCATGGACATTTTGGGAGATAGCTGGGGCAATTTTGGCACGTGTGGCAGGTTGGAGAAGCCCAAGGACGGCTAACGTTTTGCTCCAGGATGTTGCATTTTCCCTAGAAAGGGATAACGTCACCCTAAAAGGGGCATGACGTCTCTCTATTGCTTGATTAGGGTTTAATTTTAAGTATTTAATGTAAAACAGTATGATTTTAGTATTTTGGCCTTGTCGACCCTTTTATGACCTAAAAGTGAAATTAGGTCATGGTACTGTATAACCTTCATTTTTTCATCATCTTTCACTCACTCATTAGTGAGGTCTGAAATTTGCGCTACACTTGGAGTTCTTGGCTGAAATTGTGAAGCGCACTTGTTGAAGGAAGTCTTTTATAGGCATTTTTGGCATTTATCTTGGTGGAAGGTGTTACAACTAGGGTTTGCTACTTGATTTCTTGGTTAAATGTAAGTGAATTTCTGCAAAACTCCTTAATTGAATGGTTGTAGTATTGTTTTTATTGCATTTCTTGTTATAATTTGTTGAATAAACCCTAGGTGATAAGCACACATTGTAGGTCCTTGTCTCATGTCCCCATCAAGGTTTTAAGCCATTTTTCTTTGAAGTGAGATAGAGCCTTGCCTTAGCAACACTCTATTCTTCCTCTCCCATGCTAGTCGTTTTCTTATTGAAGCTAAGAAGGAGAAAACACATCAAGGCCTAGTTCCCCTACACCTTGGTGAGCCGATTTTCCCTAGGGTTTGCCTGGTAAAAGCCTTGCCATAGCAACACGTTACCTGCAAAACCTCTTGTCTTAGTCTTATGCAATCTTTTGAGCTAGCCGTTTTGCCATTGAGCTAAGGAAGGAGGAGAGAGCATCGAGGCCTAGTTCCCCTACACCAAAGTGAGCCTCTCTCCCCTAGGGTTTCATCCCTGAGGCCTTGCCATAGCAACACCTCAAGGTTTAACCCTCTCGTCCTTAGTCCTACTATTATCTTTTGATCCTTCAACTTGCGTCCTCCTTTTGACTTCATTTACCCTAGGAACGCACTGATCTAAGGCCTAGCATGTGAGTACTTTGATCAAAACAACTTCAAATACTTTGAACAAAACCCTAACTATTCTAACCCTAGCCTAAGACTAACCCTACTAACTAATTGTTGCCGCCATCTTTTCGCTATTAACATCATTGTGCAGCTACCGTTTTACTTATGAGCAATTAAATGGTCGTTTAAGGCATTATCTAAATGAAGTGTTGATTGTTACATTGAATGCCACGTTCCTTTAGCATTTATTGAAGAAGTGATATTGTACATTGTTGCTATTATATAAACATTGACTTCATCAATATTTATTGTTCAATTGCTTATATATCAAATAGTCATTGATTATATGAAGTACTAACCAAGCGAGTAAGCTTGCATATATATANTTGCCTGGTCTCGGGCAGGTACATCTCTCTTTTTTGGTTATACTTCTCTTTATTGGCTGGTTAGCCGGACTATCTGCTCAGTGGTGACTTGTGAGGGGGAATTTATCTTTTAGCCTTCAATCCTTTGCCTTCTCAAAACTCCAGGTCATCGGGGACGTCTCCCCTGGGCCTTACCTCCCTAAACAAAAAGAACCCTCCCATCGAGGTGACAGTGGGTGGGATTGGTTTAGTTGCGCCAGTTTGACCTCTTTTCATCCATCTACTATCCAAACTACAAACTGCGCATTAACACAACGCATACCCACTCTGCATACTTCTGATAAACCCACAGTGAGATAAACTGGAAATACACGAAAAAAACGTGAAACAATTTAATTCTGCATCCAACGAGTGTCTACACTTGAAATTTGAGTAAACCTATAACGACATAAATTGAAAATAAAGTTAAGAAAAGTAGTTTTATTTTCCTTTCCCTCCAAAAATGTTTACCCTTATGGTTGACATCATCATCTTGAATCCTATTCATTCTTTTAAAGTTGATTTTGATAGTACATTTTTTGTTTTGGGGCCCATTTTTTACCTCAAAATTCCCCTAATGCTTGAAGGGATGCTTCACATGAGTTGTTTATAAATACACAGCTCAAGCTCCCATTCTTACAATCTCATCATGTGATCTTTTTTATCTAAAATAATAATAATAATAGAAATAATCTCATTTTAAGATCACAGCCTAGCCAAACACCAAATTGATGTATGAGAGCCCCTTGTTTATGGGAACCCCCTCCGCACAGCAATTTGGCTATTAAAGTCTATGGAGGTGTCCAGACTCCATACCCTACCCCACTCAGGATTTGAACCCATGACCTCTTAGGAGGAAACACATGCTCTAACCTGTAAGGCCCACTCAAGCTATAAAGTGTTATAAGCCTAAGGGCACTTAATTTTGGTGTTATCTCTTGTGATTGCCATCTTTCTCTTAGGCACACTTGTATATTTCTGTGTTCAGCACATGTGCTTGGCTTTTGCACTCTCTCTCAATAGCACTAGACCTATCTCTCTCTAGTGCACCTATGAGGAGGCTATGTCAGAATCCAGGTGAGATTTGGTTCCATCAATTCTTCTATTGACCCTTCTAAATCTCAAGTTTGGTACCTGAACAAGTCTGAATCTTCTAACCACCAAATATGCATGAGATCATGAGTGTGGGATGTTTCTAGCTGTTGATCTTGCCTTGGATGAGCATATATAATATTTTCATGCACATTCTTACTTTGAGTTGTACCTTTAATGCATTTTGCATATCCCAAGGTGAGATATGCATATTTGGAGGCATTTCATGTCATTGGAGGAATGCCTTGCATCATATTTGGACATTTGATACATAAAACCTCTCTCCAAGGCTGCAATGCCCTGTATCATATATAATTGAAATAATCTTACACTTTGGTGATAAAAATAAATAAATAGATAAATAAATAATTAGTCTTAAAAATAAACAAATCGTTAAAAAAATAAATAAGAAAAATAACAATAATAATAAATTAACTGATTTTACAATAAAAAGAGACAAGAAAAGAATAACCAAAATTAAATAAAGTGGAATGTAAGGAAAAGCTAACTAAAGATGCATGGTTAAGTAAAAATAAGAGATAATTACTTTGGGTGACAAGTGGAGTCTATGCATGGAGAGTATTGAAGAATAACTATTTAATGGATGTTGAGGAGGAGCTCAAGACATCTTTTCCTAGCAGGATATTGAACCTTGGTGATTTTTCTTTGGAGCTTGGGGCTTTGTGAGAAAGAGATAGGAAGAGAAGTTGGCATAGGTTATCGATTGAGGGCTTGGGGGCTCTCAATTGTATTGACTGAGGGGTTGGTTGGGAGGAGAGTCATCCCCCAATTGTGGTTGCCCATATCAATTACGGTTGTTGATGGCTGCTTGGCTGGAACTGATGGATGTGGATCTTCAGTAAGTCAAATTTTCTTCATCCGATACCAAGTAATTTTTCCATTCTCCTTTCCTTCTTGGTTACATGTAGCTATTATTTACCTATATTCTGATTTCATATCTAGTTTCTAGTATTCATGTATTAGTTGTTTGTGTTGTACTTAATTTATTCCAAATCTGGTTTGTCAATTTGATTTATAACTATTTGTGGGCTTTACATATGGTATCAAAGCCTGGTTACAACCCTTGAGGCCTATGACCCCAAGCACAAACACACCCATCTTGTGTTTATGCATGTGCAAGAAACTTGCGATATTCTGTTAGTGAAAGAGAGACAAAGCAGAGAATTGACATCTAGTAACTTGGACGGCAACACTGTCCATATTGTCTAACGATCTGTCAATCCATCCCCTAATTCGGCATATCACAGCAGCAATTAGTTTGTGCTCGCCTGAGAATGGGGCTCCGCCGCTCACCATCCATGTTCTATCTTCATTACTGCCAATCTTGCAGAATTGCTTTGCAAACATATCTATGTATGATTGTGCGCTTGTTGTATGTTGGTTCCAATGTTATTTGAGGTCTCAAACTTGCCTATCTAATTTCGTGGCTACAATTCAGTCTATATTCCTCGCAACTTTACCGCTTACTCATGCGACGTGCTGAAAGAACCAAGGGAGGAAAAGAAAAATTTGGGATTTATAAAAATAAAAATAAATAAATAAAAACTATGTTCAATGTGTCACTTTTTTTCTGACCCATTATGAGCATAAGATAAATAAAACCAACAACAGGCTCTTTCACAAGACTCAAACCCTCGACCCTGCTTACAGCAAACCGTGATTTCCCTTTTTATAACACGGATTCTTGTTTTACACCAACTAACACAAAAGCTGCCGAATTCAATTTTTTTAAACTATATATTATTTAAAGTCATAAGCAGGGCACAATTTTCTCAGTTCAAACTTCAAATGATTTTTGCTTTTACTGTTTTAAATGCCAAAGCCTTAGAAAGAGATGAAGTTATTTACGTACTTCTGGACCTGTCATATTTACTAATTTACAACCTGTTTCTAGATTGTTTCACTGCATTGTTTTGCCCTTGAATACTTGGTATCAACAATCTCCAAGCCCTAAAAATCAGCTTGCAAGGAAATTAGCAGAATAGAGCTCAAGTGCAACTCAAAAGCTTGGAAACTTCATGTGAAATGTTAGGCGTATCTTTATTCCTCAAGTCCAAATTATCCTCTAAACTTCCATTGCACCCACCCTCTACTGAATTAGTGCAAATCTGTATCCAATACAAAGCTCGATCCTACATCCATTAAAATAAAACTCAAAAAAAATTTTAAAAAATAGGTTCCCCGCATGAGCACAAAAGTATAACAACTATGAAGATAATGATGGGTATGGAGGTGAAGTGATTGAACATCCCTCCATGAGAACAAAGGATGTTTGAAAGCCTATAAAAGTCCTACTTGTTTTCACAATTTCACACATTGAAGAGAAGGCCATGGTGAACATGAAGCAAGTTGTTGGATGCTGTCAGGCCCACTTGGAAAAGAGAAGTTGGTGCATTCTAGCCATCCCGAAAATCATAATATTACTACTGTAGTCACTTATTTTCAGCTTCATTAGTAAAAGGATTGCTGCTTGCTACATCCACTGTTGAGTAGGGAGTTTGTCAAGAAGAAGGCCATCCCCTTGATTGTTATAACTGTTTGTGGCAATCAAGGCTGAAAAGAAGGGTCGTAGCCTATGATATTGTTTTGGGTGTTCAATGGTTGTGCACTTTGGGACCGATTACCATGGATTATCAGGAGTTATATACGCGCTTTACTCAAGAGGCTCACACCTATACCCTCCGCAGCTTGCATGTTGGGTCCCCATAAATTATCAGCTCTCACAAAATGGAGAAACTCCTAAAGAAAAGTCATCATGGGGTCATTGCCCAATTTAATTCCATCCAAGTACAAGAGCCATCATCCCACGCAATCCACCCTAACCTGCAATTCGTCCTGGACAAGCACCACCGGGTCTTTGAGACACCCACAGAATTACCCCCATTCCGGAGCGAGCATGATCACAGCATCCCTCTCCTTCCTGGCAATCATCCCCCCACTGTACACCCATATAGATACCCCTTTGCTCAAAAAAATAAATAGAAAAAATAGTGCAGGAATTATTGGAAGTTGGGGTAATTCGCCCAAGTACCAGCCCATACTCCTCCCCTATTGTAATTTGTAATGGTCCTAAAGAAAGAAGGTTCTTGGTGCATGTGTCCATATTTTCGCACCATTAATAAATTGACCATTAAGGATAAATTTCCCATTCCTGTCATTTATGATCTGTTGGATGAGCTGCAGGGTGCTTGTTTCTTCATCAAATTGGATCTTCGCTCTGATAAAGGAAGCAAATATTTCGAAGACCGCTTTCAAAACTCATGAAGGCCATTATGAGTTCTTGGTAATGCCTTTTGGGCTTTGCAATGCTCCATCTACCTTCCAAAGTCTCATGAATAAACTTTTGAAGCCCTACCTTCGAAAGTTTGTTCTGGTTTTCTTTGATGACATTCTTATTTACAGTCGTACTTGGGATTCACATCTTCAACATGTGGACAAACTACTCCAATTGTTACAGGACCATCAGTTGTTCGTCAAAAAGTCCAAGTGTTCTTTTGGGGCAAGTGAGGTCGAATACTTAGGACACATTGTAGGTCGTGACAAAGTACACGTGGACCTCAACAAGATTCAAGCCATGCAGGATTGGCCACGTCCTAAGACCTTGAAAAGCCTTTGGGGTTTCCTTGGCCTCACAGGATATTACAGGAAATTTGTCCACCATTATGGAAAAATTGCCGAGCCATTCACGGACCTTCTTAAGAAGAATGCATTTCAGTGGACCCCTGCAACAAAGCAAGCCTTCCTAGATTTGAAGCAGGCCATGTG
>JASDQU010393874.1:0-10972 GCA_032191745.1 Picea mariana | reverse complement strand
TGGGATAAACAGTTCAAGTCTCCTTCTCCCAAGTCGATGATTGTGGTCGATTCAGAATTTTGGGCTTCAGAATTCTCAAATCTCAAACCTTGGTTTCCTTTGTAGGGAAATCTTCTAGAGAGGAAGATATGCTGACACATGTCCCCTTAAATCAATCATTATGATCTTTGCAGGTCTCCAAACTTCGAGTTTCTCAAATCTCAAACTTTGCTCCCCTCGAAACACCCAGAATTCTACCACGAGTCCTCTTGGATCGTATGGTGGGGATTTTCTTTGGACGATCCGATGATCAACGTTTTCTTCGGGTCTTTACCCGAAATCCACATATTCGTGCCAACTGTCTTCCATAACTGAAGGTACAGATCTACTTCGGACAATCTAACGACTGACGTCTACTTCGACTCTTCAGGCTTCGACGATCTCAAGTCTCAACCTCCTCCTTCACCTTTCTCCCAGAGTACTTTCTCCTACAGATTTCGATCCGTTGCCATGTACCCTCTATGGATCTGACGGTTGATATTTACTCCAGCTATTCGGCTCTTCTGGCTTCGGGAGTTTCAAATCTCAAACCTCGCGACCACAAACTCCCTAAGTGATTCACTTCGGAGTTGTGGATCATGCACCACCTGTTAGTCTTGAAGATGGATGATCCATGTTTTCTTTGGGACTTCGGGACTTTGACTAGTTCTCTCTCCTGCACACATTCAAAGGGCTTAACCTTCTTGCACTTGTCTTTGAATCCAATGATTGTTGTTCCTCGGCACTCAGATCCAACAGATTAGATCTGTGCTTCTCCTTGTGCTTCCTCTAGTCATTGGGCATTGATCTAACGGTATAGATTCCCTCCGCAATTGATCTAATGGTTTTTGTCGCTCCTCCTCCTGAGATTTTGACTCTTATGACTCAGAAAGTTTTCTAAGTCTTCAAAGGTATCTACCTTCGAACCTCCTGTAAATCTGTCTCTTGGACCTTGACTACACTTCTGAAAAGTGCTATCCCTCCTGAGCTTGGCCTTCGTGAAGGTTTTGACTTCCCGCGCACTCCTTGCATTTCAGGGATTTTCGATAACTCAGATCCGAAGGATTTCTTGAAAATAAATTCTTCTCGCCCTCATGGTTTCCTCCTTTTGCTCGATGCACACCTTGCAACAGATTCTTACACAAGGTTTGAGTTATTGTGGACGACTGTGCACACCTTGCAGTAGTCACTTTGCACTCCTTGCAAAGGGAAATTTTTGTGCTATCTCTTCTAAGCTTTGGAACCAAAACAGATCTCGTCAACGCACTCCTTGTGTTCTGTGTGCACACCTTGCACCGATTCGACAGAAGAGAAACAATTGAAACTTATACTAACATTCACAATTCCATCTACTCATAACGAAATTCATTCATTCTTGAAAACACAATAACAGGGAATTGCAAACAATGTCCACACCATGCATTGGGTCAATTTTTCTTTGTTATCTTCATTCAAAAGAAAAAATGGCTACAGCTATAATCAAAACAACAACTAAAATTCAGAAATCTCCTACTAACTTGCATTAGCCTCAATTGGGCGTACAAAACCTCTATTTATCTCAGAGGGTCCTTAAGGTTCCCCCTGACTACTTGTCTACTTCAAAACCTAACCTAACGGATATCTTAGTTCAGTCACATTCCAGAGCAGAAGTGGAAACTCCCACTTCACTCACGATCATTCAAGCATGCTTCAAAAGATTTCCCGATGCTAAGTTCGGGCATGCTTAAAAATATTCGTCGTAACTGCCAGTGTTGAGATTCTGAAAAGATTCACAAGCGTTGAGTGGTCTTGCTCTGCATGCTCGCTAACTATGCTCCTGCATAATACTCCCCTTGACAAAAATTTATGGACTCATGTCCATGATCTCATGCACCAACTTTCCATGATTCTAGATATCAGCTTCATTTTCCCAACTAGCATCTTCTATTGAGTGTCCCTTCCACTTGACCAGATATTCAAAATCGGTCTTCCTCCTGGTCTTTTTGCCAATCCTCTGATCAACGATATTATCCATTTGTGGTTTTTATGCTATAGGCATTTGTTTCTCCTACTGAATATTCTCTTGATCTTATGATCCCTCTGTGTCATATTTCTTGTAAGGATACGGGTCTGAAACGTTGAATATGGGCAATATGCCCACATCGTCTGGCAGCTCAATCTCATAGGCGTTTGCATCAAACTTCCTCAAGATCTTACATGGTCCTATCTTCTTCATCTTTAACTTGTTATATGTTCCCTTAGGGAGCCTTTATTTCTTGAGATGTTCCAGAACCTGACTCTCCTACTTGAAATTGAAGTTCCCTGCGATGTTGATCAACTCCACGCTTGTACTCTTGGTTAGAAATATGTAACTGTCCTTTGATCTGGCTATGGAGATTATGCATTTCTGCAGCAAAATATTTTTCTCCAGCGCTCTTGATATCACTTTGTTCCAAGTCTCTCAACTCAGATACTCCCCTGGGTTGAATTCCATACAATACTTGGAATGGGCTCTTTCTAGTGCTCCTGTTTGGTGAGTCATTATATGCAAATTCTGCTTATGGAAGAATCTGATCCCTCTGATTATGATGCTCAGTAACTAGACTCCTCAATAAGTTTCCCAAACTTTTGTTTACCACCTCAGTCTGCCCATCTGTCTAAGGGTGATAAGATGAGATGAAGAACAAATTTGTCCCCAATTTCTTCCACAATGTTCTCCAAAAGTGACCAACAAATTTAGTGTCCCTGTCCGAGAAAATGCTTATGGGTAGTCCGTGAAGTCTCATAATTTCCTTAAAAAACATATTTGCAACATCTGTTGCATCACTGGTCTTATGGCATGGGATAAAGTGTGCATTCTTTGAAAATATATCCACCACCACAAATATGGAATCAAATCCTCTTTGCGTCCTTGACAGTCCCAACACAAAATCCATGTTTATTGCATCCCAAGGCCTCTCTGGTATTGGCAATGGTTGATACAATCCAATGTTCTGTCTTTTTCCTTTTACATGTTGGCATATTCTACATCTGTTCAAAAACTTTATCATGTATGTTCTCATACCTGGCCAATAGTATGAACTACTCAACTGTGCAAATGTTTTATCATGGCCGAAATGTCCAGCCAATCCTCCACTATGATTTTTCTTCAAAAGGTTATCCCTCATTGAGCATTTTGGCATGCACAACTAATTACCTTTGAACAAAAATCCCTCTTGAATCATATACTTTGTCCACTAGTTTTTGTCTCCCAACACAAGATTTGCACATGCTTTGTATGCTTCCTTGAAATATGAATCATCACAATACATATCTTTAAGGTGTTCAAACCCCAAGGTCTTCACCTAAAATTCATGCAGAATCAAACATCTCATGATTAATGCATCAACAACTTTGTTAGCATTCCCAGCAATATGTTTTATGACAAAAGTAAAATTCTGCATAAACTCAACCCATTTTCCATGCCTCTGATTCAATTTTTCTTGTCTGGTTATGAATTGTAAATCCTGATTATCGCTATACAAGACAAATTCATGTGGGACAAGTTAATGTCTCCATTTATTCAAGGCTTGAATTATGGCATAAAACTCCTTATCATATGTGGAGTATTTTCTCTTGGTCTCATTCACCTTCTCACTGAAATAGGCAACAGGTCTATTATTCTGACTCAAAATTGCTCCAATTGCAACTCCACTTGCATCACATCTCACCTGAAATGTCTTTTCAAAATTTGGCAAGACTAGAATTGGTCATTCTGTTATTTTCTCCTTTAGTATATTGAAGCTCCTCTAAACCTCCTCTATCCATTTAAAATACTTGTGCTTCTTATTCACTATATCCATCATTGGTGCACAAATTCCACTGAAGTCTCTGATGAACTTCCTATAGAAACTTGCTAATCCATGGAAGCTCCTTACCTCAAACATACTCTTTGGTGCCGGCCATTCTTTGGTTGCTTTCACCTTCTCTGGATCCATCTTCATTTCATTTGAAGAGATCACAAAACCCAAGCAAATGAGTTATGTCTTCATGAAAGAGCACTTCTTCAGATTTATCAACAACTTCTCCTGTTGTAGTATCCTTATCACTAGTGTCATGTGTCTCAAATGCTCCTCTTTAGTCTTGCTAAAGATCAATATATCATTCATATATACAACCACAAACTTGACAATGAAATCTTTCAGTATTTCATTCATCAACCTCATAAAAGTACTTGGGGCATTTGTTAATTCAAACGGCATAACAATCCACTCATACAAACCTTCATTTTTCTTAAAGGTTGTCTTCCACTCATCACCTTCTCTCATTCTAATCTGGTGATATCCACTTTTCAAATCTATTTTAGAAAAGAAATTTTCTCCACTTAAACAGTCCATTAAATCATCCATTCTTGGTAAAGGAAATCTATACTTGATGGTGATCGTGTTAATGGATCTTGAGTCTGTACACATTCTCCATCCTCCATCCTTCTTTGGACTCAACACAATTGGTATTGTGCATGGACTCAAGCTTTCTCTGACCAAACCCTTGTCTAACAATTCCTGGACTTGGTTCTTCACTTCCTCATTCTCTCGAGGTGTCAATCTGTATGTTGTTTTGTTTGGTAGACTCGCTCCTGGTATCAAGTCAATATGGTGGTTGATACTTCTAATGGGTGGCAATGAGTTAGGTAGCTCATCCACCACTATGTCAGCAAAATTATCCAATAATTCCTAAACTTCTTCAGGAAAATAATCCATCGAAGTACTTGTAAGGATAAATCTAGGTTTCCTCACCACAATGAACTGCATCTCCTATTCTTTCTTGACTTCTTTCAGAAATTCCTTCCTGCTCATGAGAAGTATGCTTGTGCTAGCTTCCTCTTTCACTTTCTTCTCCATTATTGGCAGCAACATGTGTGTTCTACCATTCTTCTCCAAGGTGTATGTATTCTTCCTCCCATCATGAATGACATTCTTGTCAAACTGCCATGGTATTCCCAAGAAAATATGGCATACATCCATGAGAATTACATCACATAGAATCTCATCTATATATCCTCCTATATTAAATTCAACCAAGCATTGTTTAGTAATCATTACGTGGTGTCCCTTATGCAACCATGAGACTTTGTATGGCTTCGGATGTGCAGTTGTCTCCAGCTCCAATTTATCCACCATCTCTATGGATACTAAGTTATCAGTGCTCCCACTGTCAATTATCACCTTGCATACTATGTCTTTAGTCTTGCAAGTTGTCCTAAAGAGACTGTTCCTCTACACTGGCTTTTCAACTTATGCCTCTGGTTTTAAGAGAACCTTTCTCAACATCAAGTATGTTCCATCCTCTGCTCCTTCTGCTTCAACATTCTTTCTCGGTGCTTCTAAAATGTGAGCTCCACCTCCTCCTTCTTTCTTTTTCTCAGGACATTCCCAAGACATGTGCCCAGTGTTTCCATAGGCATAGCATCTTACTTCTCCTCCTCTGCTTCTTCCTCTTCCTCTAGAAGAACTTCTTCCACCACCCTGTCTTCCTCGGGAACTTCCTCCTCTTTCCAAGTGACTATGTGGTTTCTTAGTCTCATCCTTAAACTTATGTGCCTTGTCATGGGTAACTCCCTTGCCTTTGTTTCGGGATGGGTTTTTACCTCTTCCTCGCTGGCTTTGTTTTCTAGCCAACTTCTCCTTTGCCTTCAGTGCAAACTGATAAGAATCCTCCACTGTCCTTATTGAAATCATGCTGAGCTCATCCTGGATTTCATACCTTAGGCCATTTATATATCTGGAAACTTTTTCTTCATCTTTCTCTCTTTGTCCAGTTCTAATGTTCACATTGTAGAACTCTTGTACTACTTAACTGTCATACCCTTTTGTCTCAGGTTCTGCAACTTCCTGAACATATTGATTTGATAATATTTGGGCATGAACTTAGCCTTCATATTGGCTACCATTCTGTCCCAATTATTTATCTTATGTTTGACTTTGCTTCTCCTATCAGCCTATAGTTCATCTCACCATAGTGTTGGATGTCCTTTTAGCCTGGTGACAGCATGTTTCACCCTTTTCTCTTCATCGACATCTTCATAGTCAAAATGTTTGTCCATGGATCTTATCCAATCTAGCAGCTCTTCAGCATCTAAATTGCCTTCATACTTGGGACCTCTATCTTGGCTCTAGCTCCCAATCTAACAACAGCTCTCAGCAAGCGTTCTTCGGCAACATCCTCTCCTGCAGCTTCTTCGACTTCTACTTCTTAACTCTCTGCATCGATGATGTCTCCAGCATCAGGTGCTTATCTCTATGTTGTCTCCATCACCTCTAATCTTGCACGAAGCTCTCGCATTTCCCTTTCTACAGCCCGATTGGCTAAAGGTGGTTCCACTCATCTCCTCAGTGGAATCGTGTCGCCTATCTGTCACACACAGAGTACAACTTTGATTTCTTTTGTCTCCTATCCTTTTCTTATTGTCTGTGAGAAAAACTTCAGCTCTGATACCACTTAATGCGGACCCCCTTCTCCCCTAAGGGTTTTGCGACCTCCCGGTCAGGATCTTCGATTCTAGACTCGAATGACTCTCTGAAACCTTGTTGGTCTCATTATGTATTAAACACGGGTCCTCTCGGCTCCCTGCATAGGCTTCACGATACCCATGACCTTCTCTTTTTTTTTCTATGAAATATCAGAGTTGGCGTTAGCGCCTTTTCTCTCGAAACCTCTTCAGATGTGACCTTGTGCAATGACCTCATGCCTACGTGCGATTGCGGGTGCACTCAAGAGTGGTTTGGGGTCAAACCTCTTTTCACCCTGCAATTCACCATGAGTCTCCACATGTCTTTTCTCTAAAACCGTGGTCTCGATTGTAGCCTGCCCTCAATCTCGTAAAGATCGAGCACTTTCTATTCTTGCAATGCGAGATGACTGTCGATCTCATGATATTGATGGTGCTTTCGAATGGACGATCGAGATCTATTTCTTAGGATCAATGGTTCAGGTCTCCTTTTCCCAGGTCGACAACTGTGGTCGACTCAGAATTCCAGGCTTTGGAATTCTCAAATATCAAACCTTGGTTTCCTTTGCAGGGGAATCTTCTAGATCGGAAGATCTGCTAACACCTGTCCCCTTAAATCAACGAATGTGATCTCTGCGGGTCTTTGGACTTCGGGTTTCTCAAATATCAAACTTTGCTCCCCTCGAAACAACACCTGGAATCCTACCACACATCCTCTTGGATCGTATGGTGGGGATTTTCTTCGGATGATCCGATAATCGATGATTTATTCGAGTCTTTACCCGGAATCCACAGATTTGCGCCACCTGTCTTCCAGAACTAATGGTCCAAATATACTTTAGACAATCCTACGGTTGACGTTTACTTTGGCTCTTCGGGCTTTGATGATCTCAAGTCTCAACCTCCTCCTTTTCCTTTCTCCCAAAGTACTTTCTCCCAGAGATTTTGATCTGTCACCACGTACCCTCTCTGGATATGATGGTTGAGATTTAATCCAATTATCTGGCTCTCTGGGTTTTAGGAGTTTCAAATCTCAAACCTCTTGACCACGAACTCCCAAATTTATTCACTCCGGAGTTATGGATTGTGAGCCACCTGTCAGTCTTGATGATGTACGGTCCCTGTTTGCTTCGGGACTTCAGTACTTTGACTAGTCCGCTCTCCTACGCACATTCAAAGGGCTCAACCTCCGTGAACTTGTCTCCAGATCCAATGATTGTTGGTCCTCAGTGCTCAGATCCAATGGATCATATCTGTGCTTCTCCCCGCGCTTCCTCTAGTCACCAGATGCTGATCTAAGAGTCCAGATTCCCTCTGCAACCAATCTAACAATTGTTGTTGCTCCTCCTCCTGAGATTTTGACTCTTCTGACTCATAAAGTTTTCTAATTCTTCAAAGGTATCTACATTCGAACCTCCTGCAAGTCCGTCTCTCTAACCTTGACTACATTTCTGAAAAGTTTTATCCCTCCTGAGCTTGGCCTTCGTGGAGGTTTCGACTTCCCGCGAACTCCTTATGTTTCAAGGATTTCTTGAAACTCAGATCCAAAGGATTTCTTGAAAAGAAATTCTTCTTTCCCTCCTAGAGTCCTTTTTCTCGATGCACACCTTGCAATAGATTCTTATGCAAGGTTTGAGTTCTTGCGGACGACTGTGCATGCCTTGCAACAGTCACCTTGCACTCCTTGCGAAGGGAAAGTTATGTGCTATCTCTTCTGAGCTTCGGAACCGAAACAAATCCCGTCAACGCACTCCTTGTGTTTTGTGTGCACACCTTGCACTGATTCGACATAAGAGAAACAATTGAAACTTATACTAACTTTCACAATTCCATCTACTCGTAACAAAATTCATTCATTCATGAAAACACAATAAAAGGGAATTGCAAACAATGTCCACACCATGCATTGGGTTGATTTTCCTCTGTTATCTTCATTCAAAATAAAAAATGGCTACAACTATAATCAAAACAACAACTAAAATTCAGAAATCTCCTACTAACTTGCAGCAGCCTCATTTGGGCGTACAAAACCTCTATTTATCTCAAAGGGTCCTTAGGGTTCCCCCCGACTACTTGTCTACTCCAAAACCTAACCTAATGACTATCTTAGTTCAGTCACATTCCAGAGTAGGAGTGGAAACTCCCACTTCACTCACGATCGTTCAAGTGTGCTTCAAAATATTTTTCGGTGTTGATTTTAGGCATGCTTCAAAATATTCATCAGAACTGCTAGCGTTGAGATTCTAAAAAGATTCCCATGCGCTAAGTGGTCCTACTCCGTGTGCTCGCTAACGATGCTCTTGCATCAAATACCTAGGGTTTGAGGACTCACCCAATGGACATGAATACTTGAAGTCTTGTGCTAAAGTTGTCTTGTAAACCTTGAACTTGGGTGATGCAAGTTAGATAGGGTTTGTAAACTTCAAATACAAGAGTACTAGTATGGAGACCTAGAGCACAATGAGATGCTTTTCTTAGAGGAATTGTATTTTTGTGAGATGCCTTGGTTGGGAAAGTAATTGTCATGTGATGTGATAGTGTACAAGTTCGAGGTACACTTGTAATGCAAGTGATGGAGTGACCAAATTTGGTTAGAATGGATTTATAGCTTGGAGGAGTTGGAGGTTAACATTTGGAAATTGGTGTGAGCTTGTTGTGGTTTCACTAGCTAGGCTTGGAGAGAATTGTGGAGTAGTCATATCTTGTGATAAGTTAGTGCATTGTATGTACCATTGTATCACAACATGTTGGTATGTATTTGTACTTCTTTCTCATGTTAATATGAAGTGTACATTGTTTTCCTAAATTGTTGTACTTGTAGATCTGATTTACAATGTATTTATCATGATGATCTAAGTAGTTAGTATCGATGGTTTATTATGTTGATTTGATATAATAGTAGGAATATTTTCTTGGGTGATTTGAAAAGTAAAGAGAAGCTAATAGGGAAGAGTTGTAACTGGTACAAATTTGTGGTAATAAGATTAAAATTAGATCTAGTTTGTATTTGGGGATGTGGCCTTAAGGGACAGGAATCATTTCTTGAGATTGTATACGATTTGGTGTTTGTTTCCTTATGTTCCCTAGTTGATTTGTTGATGGAGAAATGATTTATATGTTGTTGTAATTGATCAATCAGGTTTAGATTTTAATTCATTACGAAATAGATCCAAGAAACCCTAAATAAATAAGGTTAAATTCTAAGTTCCAAAAAAGTGTTKAAAATTCTTAGGAAGAACTCAACTCATATATTTTTAACTAGTAATTTGGAAAGTCAAAGAACGTAACATTGACCATACTCTCTGCCCCCGTTATGAAGGCACCCTTTTAGAATCATCCGTTTAAGCTTTTTAGAAACCCAAGGGACTTCCATCCATGGGAAATATGACATTCTATAAAKTTTATATGATGATATTCTCTTGTTAATCAACTAATAGAGTATATTTTATAATAGCCCTATCACACTATAATATACTTAGCATAGGAAATAAGGTGACTTAAGTAAATAAAGTTACAAGTTATAAATAAGTTTAAGTCACAATGTGTTAATAAGGATGAGTTATATATTAACATGATAATAATAAGTGGTTTTATGAGATATTGTAACATATCCAGCCCCCAACTAGGTCACGTCACTACTAAAATGACCATATAAAAATTATGATACCAATTTAAATGTCAAAATTAACATACAACAAAAAAGACAAGTTCATTCAGTTGTTCATGTTCTACAAAAACATAAATACAATTGCTCAACTATGCATAGTAATAGCTATATAACATACAATAGCATTTCACCATATAAACATGTATTTAAATGCATCATTATGCACACAACAAGCAATGTTAACCAAGCTAACTCAAAGTAGATGCACAAAAAATAAATATATCAGCATTTGAAACAATTAAACATAGACATTAGAACATGTATCCTATAAAATGTGCAACCCGCTGCAGAGGATGGATTTTCCTCCCAACCATAGCCTTTTTGTTCTCGTTCTCAATAGCAAGACACCCCCGAGCTGGGGCTATAAATCCACAAGAGAAAAATGTCCCTAAGGTTGGATAATGTCCCCCTTTTAGCAGTTAAACTCTCAGTTAATTCCATTCCACCATCAAACTTCCCCTCAACCTTCACAACCCAAGGGATGGAATCCCCCTTCACTGCTCATCATCCCTCTGGCCTTTCCACTGCCCTCCATGGCTTCTAGCATAGGTTGGACATGAATTCTACTTGTTGGGACTTCATGAATTCTACAGATGCAACACAAATTTTCCCAGCAGCCAAAACACATGCTCCTTGAACGAATTTTGGACATCTCGTTGTTCCCAGGTACATAACCTCTTTCTCCATGAAATTACAGCTCCCAATAGAAACCAAAAATTTCCACACATCTACCTACAATCTCCCACTCTCAGAAATCTATTGCTAGTCAGAAAACTCCATGTAAAAAAAAATCTCCATGCCAAAAACGTGAATGTGTGAAA
>JASDQU010393873.1:0-10900 GCA_032191745.1 Picea mariana | reverse complement strand
AATAAGAGAAAGACCAGTCACCATCTGTTGATTACATAGTTGCTGAAATGAGCAATAGTTTAGATGACCAAACCCCTCATGCCAAAGTTTTCTCAAGTCTTCGCTATGAGCAACAAAAACTCATGAAAAATCTGATGAACCAAAGTTGTCAAACTTGCACAACCTGGTAATATCATCAACAATTCTAGTTTCAAGAACATGCTTAGGATCTTTTGGATCCTTGATTACAACTTGGTGAGGTGAAAACTTGACGGTTTTACCTTCACCTGAATTAGTGATTTGATATACTGATATAAGGTTACAAGAAAGACTTGGAACACATAATACATCATTGAAATGACCATTGTCTACTTGAACTGTTCCAGATCCTACAACACTAAGAGATATATCATAACCAAAAAATATTTTCTTGGTGTTACATTCATTTAGAGAAGAAAATATGGCTTTATCCTTAGCCATATGATAAGATGCTCCTGAATCAATAAGCCACTCATAAGAAGAAGAAGTAGTAGTAGAATTTGAATTGAAGGAGAAACTAGAAACAAAAAGTGCATGTCCGCAAGAAGAATAAGTAGAATCAATACTGATGTTGTGCTTCTTCATTGTTGCTTCTAAAGCTGCAATCTTCTTGAAACATTTGGACTCATCATGACCATCTTTATCACAAAAGTTTCAATGTCTGTTAGTATTCTTACTTTTATATTTTTCTCCTTTGTCACCAGTAGGAACTGAAGTTGTCTGAGAAGGTTTGGGACCCTTATGTTGCTTGTTGTTGTAGTGAGGATGTAGCTTCTTGGGATACTTTGGTTTATCTTTTTGCTGGGCAACTAAGGCTTTGTTGGAGGGACCTGCAATGTTGATCACTCCAAATTGTACAAGCCTATCTTCCTCTCGAATCAAAGAAGCACAAAAGGACTCAAGACTGGTTTTTTCATAAGCTTCTTCTCCTAGAGCCTCTCTCATGGCATAAAAGGTAGATACAAACACAAAATATGCACTACCTAGCTTAGAAAGAATAAGATAGATGCAACGCTCTTCATTCATCTTTATCTTACATTCTTCACATAAAATTCAGAGTGTTTTAAACCTAGATAGATAGTCTCCAAGGCAAGAAAAATCATTTGGATCAAGACCAGTATTTGATTTTCTAACTGTTGTGCTCGAATAATATTGAGTTTACCAAACATAGATTCAATCGTGTCCCAAGCTTCTTTGGGGTAATCAATATCTTGAAGGTGGTACCTTAAATCAGGAGAGATGGAAATTCCGATTAGTCCACGTTCTTCATCATTCCTATTATCCCACTTGGATTTCTTATCAGCATTAGTGGGTGCTTTTTCCTTTCCCAAGGTAATTCAGTACAAGCATTTACTTCTTAATAAATCTTCCATATGAGATTTCCATTGGAAGTAGTTGTTGCTGGTAAGCAAGATAGTACTTGTAGATGACATATTAAATATGCAGATAATGTGGATTTAAAAACTGAAACTAATGATCTGGATGGAAAGAGCTCTAAAAGTTATGCGGTTTAAAAAAAAAAGGCACTGAAAACGGGTTAGAGCTCTTACCGTTACCTTAAGGCCCCATAAGGGATTCCATGAGACCAGGGGCCATAGGTCATAATACAAAGGCTCTTACCTTAGGGCAAGTACAAAAACGAATCTTGAAGCTATTCCTTCTGATGTTAGAGTTATGCCCTTTTAAAAAAGACACAATCGATAACCAAATGACCACGTGATTGTGTAAGTTGCTTTATGAAGTGACCCACTTTTATAAAGAGAAGTGGGGATCACTTTTACAATGAAGTTACTTTATAACACAAAAGTTTCATGCAAAATAAATAACTCTAAAATAAAATATTAAAGCTACTTATAGTGATTCACTTTTATACTTGAAGTGAAATACACTTTACAATTTTAGCATGAACTTTTTCAAAAAAGGTAACAAAAGAGAGACTTGAACTCAATACCTCTTACTTAATAAGACAATTTTTAACCAAATGATCTAGAAAAACATATTGTAATGTTCATAAGGAGGATTGTTGTTGTTTTTGTTGTTGAAGACGGCCTTGGAGAGCATGCTAAAAAAAACTCTTTTCACACAATAAAAAAATTTCGCTTCTCGATGACAACAAGGGTTAGATCTCGGTTAGCTTACCCAGAAGATGCACCTTTTCCTATCTATTTCTGATTTTCTGAGATCACATAGGGCGTGGGGAAAAGAGAATACACAGATCTAAAAGAGTAGCAACTCAGAAATAAATAAAACAAAACCAAAATAAAACCAAAATACTACTCAGCAAATTTTTTTAAAATAATGCGTATTCAAGATTTATACCTCTTGATCTAACTATAATGGTCGTATCTTGGGCAAACATAAACCTTTTCGAGTGAAATGAAAAATGTTCCTGACTGAAAAAAGTGCTCTAGATGCAATGGAACAGTCCTCTCATCCCAAAAATGTACAGAAATGACAAAAAGTGGAGATGAGGCAACTCAACTTCACGATCTCGATCTTCAACAGGAGCGGGTCTTCAAACAGGCTCTGATACCATGTTTGACAACATAGGTATTCCAACAGAGTAAGAACACCTTCAATAACCACTCACATAACCATATTAAATATCAACACATCGATATTTTCACGTGGTAAAACCCCTACGAGGAAACATCCACGACCCCAACCAACGCGACCACTTGGAGTAGTTTATTAATGCAAAAAAAAATATTATAGAGAGATTTTAAAAGAGAGTTTCTCACAATTGATCATCAACAAATGACCCTCCATGCTCTTTAAATAGAGATCATGGACCAATCGGGTGTTAATCCATGGATCAATGGCCATTAAGATCGATGAGAGTATGAACCGTCAGATCACTCTATGTCGGGAACATATTGTCGCCGTCTGATTTCCGAACTACAAATGCATACTAATTCATACTAAATAAACACACTAGAAAACACACTTTTATCTAATGACACAATAGACCAAGTAGATCTTACTAACTCCTAAGTTTCTAAATATCCTAACATACAAGAAAGAAGGAGGTGCCCCTTGTGTTTTGTGGGGTAGGTAAAGTGGGTGCTGTAGTGCTACTCTATCATCAAGAAGCCAAACATAAAAATAATTGGTTTGAATCTGTAGAAGTCTATGATTTAAAGAGGTTTTATCCTACTTCACCCTGGTGGTATCATAGCTTGAGGTGGTGTTATCAATCGCTAGTTCAACTAGTTCTCAACCTGTCCATTTCAATAGATAAGTTTATCTTGGTTTTTCTGGTATCTCTTTATATATGTGTTTTGGTTCAAAATCTATGTAGTATTTGTTTAAGAAAATGAGTAATTACCCGTGTTATTGTTTCCTGTGAATTAACGTTTTTTCCCTACCTGTAATCATGTATGAAATTTTGTGCTCAAGTGAGTTTGTGCAATAGCAAGGCCTAATAATTTTACAAATGGATAAGGTATCCAACTATGATTACCATTCAAGGAGCTTAGCAACAACATAGAAACCATTTGAGTGAAAAATTCACTAGATCCATTAGACAATAATCTCGACTTCGAATATAGGTGTTCGAATCAGGTGAAGAAACTGTATTATAAATTTGTTGACATATCTTTAATAACTCTATTGACACAAATATGCATGTTTGGAATTTTTCTATAATCCTGTATCATTTACCTCTGAGAATCGATGAAATCCCATAACATTGAGAGCATATAACTCAATTTGATATATATTTTTTTATCCTGGTATGGCAATAGGATTACATAATTAAACAAATAGTATAAATCCCAATGCAACTCTTCATATAAGGTACTTAGCACCACTTTGTATCTAGTAGTTGATAGGACAATATTCTTGTCTTGCTAAAATCTCAATTATCACTATCAATTGCCCAATGACAATGTAAAATTTGTAAGGTAATTATCACAGTGAGTCATTCTACAAACCTATATAAAGGTATATTATGCTCACTCATTACAAAATTTCTGAAATACAGAGTCTTTACTGTTAGAAGTCGATCTTCCATCAAAATATTTTTTCCATGTTTCATGGCCTATGGGAGAAATTGTTTCTTTCTCGTGAGATAAAGATGCTAGTGTTGATGCATTTTCTAGATGGCTTGAATTAAGCCATATTGTTCCTTATTATAAGTGAAGTAATTTTTCTTGATAGAGTAAAATCTTTCTCAAATCTCTTTAATTTTTGGCTCCAGCCAGTGCTTCTTTGCTTATTGATTTTTGTTCTTATTGCACTGGTAATTTATTCTAACAACCCTTTGACTTTCTCATGCTTAGATTGCCTTGTTAATGCTGGTTGCTCTGAGCCTTGGCATGTTTGCACATTGAGTATTTTTTGACATTCATAATTGCAAACCAATTTGCATGAGTTATGATACTCTGTAGTGGTAACTATTTATTGATATTGTTGTTAAATTTAATTCCACAAATGTGCAAACTGTACATCTATTACTGTGTAGATTTCAAAGTACCTTCAATTTGTAATAGACCCATAAATATATATGGGTTATAATAAAAACATATCATTAAAAGGGAATCAAACAAGACCATGTGAATTAGATATTTTGCATGCATATATGGTGAAGAATGTAGAGATAGCTTAAGTGACTTGAAACCTGTTTGTACTCTCTCATCATTATATTTATGTATTGTCAAGGTTAATGATCCGTATTTTATGAGAAGAACGAAATGAATACAGATTATTAACATGTTCTTAACAAAAAATAACAGAGATACAATAAAACTGGTTTTCTATTCAATAAGGAAATAAGATGAAACTGTAAAATGTAGCGGAAACAAGCTTGCTGGAATGGTGGCGGTGTATCTCTGAGAAGAGATGTGATGGTTGCGGTCATTCGCAAGAAGATGATTACAATGAGGCTCTAAAGACATTTTTACAATAAATAAGAATGCCAAAAACCCTAGACATCCAAAAACCTAACCCTAGGAGATGAAGTGCCAAAAGTCACGTGGGCCCCGTTTGGGTAAGTTAGTACATCAACTTCCTGGGGTCGTAACTTTTGCATACGATCTCCGTTTTAGGAATATGATAGCCCGTTGGAAAGGTATCGCTGAGGAGATTCATTTTTTGGTCTCAATCATTCCTTTTGACATTATTGAGAATATAAATCCTGAAAAAACTTCATTTAGGCCCTCAAAATGCCCCCGAAAGTTAAAACTGCTAAAAATAGTAAATTGCCAAAATTATCAGAAAACTGTTTTGAGCCAGTTGGAAAAGTTGGGTGGCCACCAATATCCACCAAGATAAATCCTCCCTCCTTAGGAAGAAATGGTATCCATTGTGTTGAGTTCCCCCATTAGATGAGGAAATTTCTGCTGAATTTGGCCTCGGGTGAGCCACTTGCCTTGGTGCAGGAGCTGCCCTTCTTTGACGACTCGATAAAGCTGGATCCTTTGCTATTGAGTTCCCTTGATATGTGTGTCCACAATATGATCACTGGATGCCTATTATATGCAGTCGGGGTTGAGCTCTGTTGGTGTCAGCTGCTCTACTACATCTGAGGTGTCCAATAATGGTGGGAAATAAGGGCGAAGGAGATCCACGTTGAACACTGGGTGCAGGCCAAGGAAAGGAGAAATGTTGAGCTCAAAATAATTATCTCCCACAACCTTGGTGATGGTGTACGACCCATTATAGAGTGGGTGAAGCTTCCGATGGGGTCTTGTAAGGTGTTCTTTCTGCAAGTGCAACCAAACTTTTTCGCCCACCTGAAACTTATGTGGAACCCGATGTTGATCATGGTGCTGCTTGTACTTATCATTGGAATTTTGTAGGATATCCTGAACCTATTGGAGGATGTGCTAGATCCGTTCAATGAACCAGGTGGCTTTGTTAGCTTCAATTTGAGCAGGAGATGAGTCGGTCGAGGTGACCGCAAGAGGAATTGAAACATCTATGGGACCCAATGGTTGGAATCCCAACCCCACCTAAAAGGGGCTGTGGCTGGTTGAGCTATGTAGGGCTCGATTGTAGCTATGTTAGAAATAGGGAAGGCTCTCATCCTATGTGTGAGGGTGATTTGAATTATACATGTGAAGGATATGCACAATCATTCGATTGACGACCTTGGTTTGGCCATCTATTTGGGGGTGGAAGGCCATGGATTTGGTGAGCTTGGTGTCCAGCAGTGACCAGAGGCTTGACTAGAATGTGCTGAGAAATAGACTGTCCCAATCTAATACAATGGTTTGTGGGATTCCAAAATGTACCCAGACTCGTTAAAACAAGAGCTTGGCAGTGGCATCTGCTGTGATGTTCTTCTTGTAGGCAACTAGAATCGCCATCTTAGAAAAGTGATCAACAACCACAAAAACACAGTCATCTCCCTGCTTGGTGGACGGGAGGCCCGACATGTAGTCCATTGAGATGGATTCCCATGGCCTATCAGGAGTATAAAGAGGGGTGTACATGCCCTGTTTCTTAGTGGTTGGTTTGGCAATAGTGCAGGTAGTGCATGACCTAATATACTTGCTGACCTCCTGTCGAAGTTTCAGCCAATAGAAATGTTTCTATAGCATCACCACTATCTTTTTGATGCCAAAGTTTCCTGCCACCTGACTATAGTGGGATTCCCAGATCATCTTCGCTCACTCTCTTTATGGAACACAGATATGTCCCAGATGACACAACAACCCATCCTGAATATGGGAATTATCGACAATTGCGTTTGCACCCAACATTTGGTAGGTGGTGGCGAAGTCTGGTTCTGTCTCATAGAGTTGGGGCCATCTATAGGTCTCATGGCCATAGGAGTCTAGCACTGTGGTGAGTTCTGTGAATGGTGGTCTACTGAGGCAATCAATGATGTGATTGGTGCTTCCTGTTTTATACTTGATGTTGAGGTGGAATTGTTGCAAGTATGTGGACCAATTTTGATGGAGATCATTCTGCAATTTTCCTTGTGTCTGTATGAACTGTAGTGGTTTATGATCAGTGTGGATGACTATCTCCTTCCCATGAATGTAATGTCTCAACTAGCGGCAGGCTTGCAATATGGAGTACATTTATTTTTCATAAGTAGGGTACTTACAAACAACATCTGATAGTGTCTCACTATGATAGGCCATAAGGTTGTCGTGTTGAGTGACAATGATGCCCACCGCATAGTCTGAAGCATCTGTCTCAATCTCAAAGGGTTGTTGCAGGCTTGGTAGTGAAAGTAATGGAGCTTAGCACAAGTGCTGCTTCAAATCGTCAAACGCTTGTTGTTGGGACCGACCCCACACAAATTTCGCCTTACCAATGTAACACACCCCGTCCACCCACTGACCAGGGAATGCCACTTACTCAAACACTTAGCTTAGTTCTGACAACATAATGTAACACCCAGTATTCAACTAAGGTATGTCACATAACCCCTTATTTATTTATTTTCTCTCTAAATACGTATATGCACACACAGGCCTACATACATACTGAACTGCATGCAATTAAACATATACATACAATGCTCTAGCGGAAGCTTCACATATAAAATATAAACAAATAGTTGTGTTATGTAAATATATGATTTTAAGACTGATTTAACAGTGAACACAGATATGCAGCGTATACAGGGTACATCCTTAAATATATAGATAGTTATGCTCACACAAGCAATAAAACCCATAAAATAACACATAAATGACAATGCAACATGGAATTCAACACATAACTGATACTTATCTTGGTAAGAATGTCACCAACTGTGTGCAAACCGTCCACGAACCTCCCAGCCTTAGACTACACTATTCGTCACTCTCAACAGTGAGTCACCCCCGAGCTGGGACTAGACTCCACCCAGGGAAGGGATTCCTAACTTGGCTAAAGGTTCACGGTTAACCGGAAAGACTCCGTCTCAGATGTTCACTCAACCATAGCCTACAACTTCTCCTTCCCCACATGCCTGTCCCACCCAAGGAAGTGTGCCCCTTCTCTGCTCAAAAGTCCTTCGGCTGCCCCACTTCCCTTCCAGGGCTTCAACAATAGGCCGAAACGAAAGTCTCAGAGCGTTGCAGTCGTAGTTTATGACCTTCAAGAAATCGATCCTCAACAATTCCCTCACTCAAAGAATTAATCATGGGCCCGACAACCCGCATCTTCAATCCTGCTCCCAAGCTGACAGGTACACCAATAGGAATGGTTATCAATCTGGTTTGGGTACGGTGGTAGGAAGGTATGAGGTAGCTCAAGGACTGATGGAATGTATCTTCGATACTGGTTCTCTGGTCGAAGGAAAAAAATGGTAAGATTCTCCCTTTCACAATGGTCGATTCCCCCCAAAGGAACTAAGTCTCGACAATATGTATGGATGTCTCCAACTTGACACTTGTCATGTTGGAAGCTACTCTGATACACTTGTCCCCTACTTTAGGACTTAGGATAAATTATTTCTCCGTACTTTATGTTTTTAAGAAATATTAATATCATATTTCTTTTTGGTTTTAAGCTCTCTAGCTTAGCCCTGTTCTTAACTTTAGGCTCTCCCTTTCCCTATTTGGTGGAATCTAGTATCCCTTCTCTTTTATCGTGTTCGGTCTATGTGCAACAATGTATTTTTATATTAATCATGATTTATATACAAAATAGGCACTCTAGCCTTTAACATCTAGGTGCGCTAGCCTAATTCCAAGTCATAAGCATTCCGACTTATAATACTGGCTCACCAGCCTAAAATGCATATGATATACACAAAGGTTCGTTAACCTTAATATTGCATGCACTTTAGTTACTGCGTGCGGTATCCGCTGACCTCAAGGTTGAGTGCTCTTTAGTTACTGCGCGTTGTATCCTCTATCTTTAAGGTTGCGCACACCTTAGTTACTACGCGCGATATTCAAAAATGTGCACATTACATCCCTTTACTACGCAGTATATGCGCGCACCATGCCATGAAAGATGTATTACAAAAATGATGTCTAAAAAACTCACTAGCTTAAATATACTTGGATTATATTTACATTTGGGTTTGGTCGAGGGATATTACAATCCCCTCCCTTATTTATGCATTGTCCTCAATACATCATGTACCCATATACAACAAAATTCTCAAAATTATTCAAAAAGATGCGGGTATTCTGCCCGCATTGCATCCTCATGCTCCCAAGTAGCGTCTTCAGGTCCGTACCAGGTCCATTGGACATTTACAAGCCCTATGGCTCGATTCCAGAGTTGTTTAATTTTTCAATCTAGGATGGGCACCGGATGCACTTGGAAAGCACCTTCTTGCTCCACCTAAATAACATTCCAATCAATAACATGATTAACATCAGGTATGTATTTATTTAGCAATGATACATGGAATACATTATGAACAGACATAGATGCAGGCAATGCAATCATATAAGAAACGAGACCAATTCTCTCTAGGATTTCAAATGGTCCACAAAATCTGGCTGCCAACTTGGCGTAGCTTCCCAGCTTCAGGGAACTCCTGTTAGCTTTTACTTTTAGGAAAACATGATCACCCACTTTGAATTCTCTGTCAATTCTATTTTTATCAGCCTAACTTTTCTATTTGTCTTGGGAAGTTTTCAAATTCTGCTTAATTTTTAACATCAGGTCCTCCATCTCCTTGAGCAACTCTGGCACGACTACTATTCGATCAGCTAGATTATCCCAGCTTACTAGAGTTTTGCACCTTTTGCCGTAAAGTGATTCAAATGGGCTCATTTTCAATGATGCTTGATACACATTGTTATAAGCGAATTCTATTAAATGTAGGTAGTCTTCCCATTTTGATGGTTTATCCATCACATACATTCTCAACAGATCTTCTATCACTCTAGTCACCCTCTCTATCTGTCCATTAGTCCCAGGATGGTAAGTTGTACTAAAGTTCAGATTCATTCCGAATACTTTGAACAATCCTTTCCAAAAATTCAAGGTGAATTTCGGGTCTTTGTCAGACACAATCGTTTTAGGAATTCCGTGCAATCGTGCCACTTCATGAAAATATCAGCAACATCTGCTTCTTTGTGAGTAGTTTTTAGTGGAATAAAATGGACAACTTTTGTAATCTTGTCCACCACTACCACAATCAAATCATGTATCTTGCCTATTCTGGGAAATCCCATAATAAAATCCATTGTCACCACTTCCCACTTCCATTCAGGAATGGGCAAAAGTTGCAACAATCCTGTTGGGTGCCTATGCTCTGTTTTAACTTTCTGTCATTCCATACACCTAGCGATGTATTATGCAATTTCTCTCTTCATACCTGGCCAAAATTATTGGCTCTTGACCACTGTTATGGTTTTCTGATATCTAGGGTGCCCTACATAAGGAGCATTATGCATCTCATGCAAAATTATACGTTTCAAGTCCTGGACATTTGGTGCAAAAATTCCGTTCTTGTGCAACAGTATTCCATCTACTCCTAACTTATAAATATCCATCTTCTGTGGTGTCTTACCTTCTGTAGTTTTGCTATCAATTCTTTGTATTGCAGTTCTGTATTTGTAGCCTATAGAATTTTTATTTTAACATCAGTCTGATACATGCTGATGGTTGTAGCATGAAGCTCATGCACCCTCCTGCTGAGTGCACTTGCCACTTTATTTTCTTTCCCTTTTATATGATTTATATCAAAGTCATATTTTCTTAGAAATTCTAACCATCTGCTTTGTCTAGCATTTATATTTCGTTGATCAAATAAATATTTCAAACCATTGTGGTCTATTCTTAACTCAAACCTTTTTCCCATGAGGTAGTGTCTCCATTTCCTTAGGGCATGCACTATGGCTACCAACTCCAAATCATGAGTGGCATAGTTTCTTTCATGCCCCTTCAACTTCCTTGATTTGTAACATATCACAAATCCATTTTGGCTGAGGACTCCACCAAGTCCTTCATTATATGCATCTGTGCATACAAT